>JAYJML010000202.1:0-68664 GCA_035610835.1 Ophiura sarsii
CGGTGATAAATTTTCACCTTGGCGCACACCAACATTGCAACTGAAGAAATCTGAAATTGAATTATAGTAATAGCTATGGAAAGCCCTGACCTTTAAGACCATACCAAATTTCCCATAGGGGATACTATTTAAAACCTGCGGAAACGAGATGTAAACAATGTAATTTCGAGACATTTAGAAGAAAATGCCATCTCTCAAATTACATAAAAAACATATTTAGACCAAAAAATATTTTCTTTATATTTCGGAATGAGATACATGAATAGTTTTATCTTTCCGGAAAGTATCTCATTTTCGACCTTCACTTGTCAAATCGACTATTTCAGGTCATAACTCAAAATCGGCCCCAGTGACTTTATGCTCATTTTGTTTAAGAAAATATGCGCAAAGCGCATATGAAAATTGCATTTACACTCCAAAAATAGCTTCCAAAATCACCCCAATCACCACCATCTTCTTAGTTTAAAAGGTTACACAACCCCCCCCCCCCCCTCTGTTTAAGAATAAAAAGTTACATACCCCACCCCCTATATCAACATATGAAAGTTACATGACCCTCTCCCGCGTAAATAATGAACGATCCTTAGGTCTAGTGATAGTTGATAAACATGATACCCATAGTTCAATGAATTATTTTATTGCAGGGCTGCCAAACATGTACAAAATAATACACCCTACCTGTAAAGCAATGAAAACTGTTTTGTCATGAGTACTGTTTCATCATGAACATTAGGATCATATAAAAACATAACTAGCAAAAGTACACAATATACTATTATTTACATTAGTACCACAACTGACTTTTAACTTGAACCTGAGCATGTATACATAAATGGATGATTACTGTTTGGTTATAAGAAAATAATGTTTTCCAGACATGCAAAAACACTGAAAACTTTGGAATAATATTAGCACCTTGTATCAAAAGTTATATAAAAATGTTACTGTTAGGGTTATAATACTAATTTGGCAGCAACACCTTGCATGCCCACGATGCGATAGCAATACGCATCGGGATGATAAGCATAGGAAGCTATCTTATTACACATGTATACACTTCCACATACCATGCTCAACGACAACAACTTGGTCTAATCATGGAAATACACATACATGTACAGGGGGGTGCACTGTAGTTTCATAATACACACACCACACACAACAATGCAGTGCTCTCTAGCATTATCCTCAACATAGAACATTGTTAGAAACAGTCTATTTCAAAATGGACATCCCCTGCATCTTATGATAACATACATATTAAGAATATATCATTGACATTTTGGACAAACAAATTCACAGTATTTCTTTCAACAAAATACATCGCAGTAAATATAGCAGGTCGCGCTTGTGTGCCAACTGACATCATTAAACACAACCGGGACTGTACATCGGCAAATTGTATAAGGCCCACATCTGGAATGTGTTTAAGGACCATGAAAGTAAGTAAAAAAAGGTGCGTTTATGCGAGTCCCGGGAGGTGGGGGAACCCTGTGTATATACACGACTAAATAGCTACTGAGAAGCGAAGAACAGGCACATTTAAGACTGGTTTGCTGTTAAAATCAAATATATTTTTAAAAGGGTGCAGACTTCAAAACATGGATTTTTGGCAATAATCCATGAATGGGTACGGGTACATTTAATACAAAAATATAACATTGGATATCAAATGTCAGATGCCATGGTAACCCGGGGTTATAACTACACAGGGACACAGGTGATGTAATGCTTGAATGAGCACACATTTTCACCCGGTGTTCATGTTTCTTGTCTCCAAGTTTGACGTCAATCGGGCAACTTTTACGATTTGACATCTGGATGACCTTTGACCTCAGATGACCTCTAATTATTTTAGACATGTTCACCTGGTGTTCGTGTTTCTTTTCTCCAAGTTTGAAGTCAATGGTGCAACTTTTAAGATTTGACCCTGGATGACCTTTGACCTCAATTGACCTATGCAAATTAGACCCAAAAAAATAATCAGCCGGCGTTTATGTTTCTTTTCTCGAAGTTTGACGTTAATCGGGCAACTTTTACGATTTTACCTCTAGATGACCTTTGACCTCAGACGACCTTTGCAAATTAGACCCCCAAACAAGCAGATACAGTGTTTGACCATGGCCTACCTATCACTGAAGGTTTGAAGTCAATCCGTCCATCCTTTCAACAGATACAGCATTTGGAAAAAAGGCTAACCAAAAGGCACACACATACACCCACCCACCGCCCCCCCCCCCCCCCCCCCCCCCCCCCCCCCCACCCCCCTCCCCCACCACCTACCATACGCACAGGCACACATTACATGATGACAAAATCCCCTTCTGGTTTTACAAACCAGGGGGATAAAAACACTCCTACATGTATTTTACAAAATGATTTCACCCCAATTGAAAATATGAATTTTAATGTTTACAACATCATTTTTGGAGAGGACAATGATGGAAAAAGGGGACTAAAATGCATGTTCTTCATACATTAATATGACCTAATTATGTTTAAAGGTAGATGACCCGATCACATTTTCGGAACACAGACATATTTCAAACATACGGAGATTTTCATATCATATGAAAGCTCGTATTTTTCTCATCATCATACTGAAATTTGACGGCCTAAATCGGTATAATTACGGAGAAATCGATGAAATAACGTTAAAAAACCGTGAATGGTGGTAACCACCGATATAGTTTGTGTACTACTCAATGGGTACAGTTCACAGCATCTTGTGCATCTAAAATAAGAACCATTAGAGCTATGCAACTCAAACTTTGGAACACAACTTTTTTAAGGATGACCTTTCATGTAGAATAGAAAACTTTAAGTTGAAAATCGGAACATCTACCTTTAAGCTTAAAAGGTTTTTAAAGCAGTGAAATGGTCGATAATAAATTGGGTAAATTCATATATTGGCCGTTGCCTTGGCCACCAATGGTATATTGGTATTTTTTTTACAAAATATATACATGTTGACCAAAGGTCTAAACATGTGCAAAGTTTAAAGGAAATTGATATTTTAAAGTCTGCCACCACTTCTTTGATTTTTACACACACAAAAGCATTTTTCGGTCCCGGTCACTGGGCAGACGGTTTTATGCAGCCATAAGGATGTTCACTACCTCTGTCAATCACCGATGTAGTTACATTGTTTCGTATGATATACTTGTTTACATGGAGATGTAAATATGGGCTGCCATCGATCATATGGTCAAAGTGCTATCGAGGGTCTCAAATCCAATGATGAGTTTATAATAAATAAATAATACAACATAATTATTTTTTTACCAAATTTGCTTTCTTCCCAAGACTGTGTGACATGAAACAACTGGCCATGTGCAACTATTATATCAGCACCACCCCAAACAAAAATAAACAAACCGACAAATGACATCAGTCCCTATATCAGTCAGATCAGGAAACGCGTCTCACATCAAAGTGGTCTCACATGCTTCCCGCTCATCAAATGTGTGCTCCTATCAAAAGGAGTTTCAATATCGCTTTCCTAAAACTAGTACATTTTCGTATTCATCAGTTGGAAAGGGAAGGGACACGGTTCACTGGACAGTTGTATTTTTTACCATTTATCAGCTTTTACACCCTTGGTAAAACACACCAGATATTGTTCCCAGATCGACCAAGTCATTATATTCGATATTTGATTGATCAACAAAGGATTGAAAACACACTGATGCATGGTTAAACAAAAGTATCGCCAGACAATAGAAAGAAATTGTGATTGACAGAAGCAAGGGACGTCCTTATGGCTGCATACAGCCATCGTGTCTGCTTGCACAGGGAGTCATATACCAAATAATGTATGTAGTATACAACCTACTCATATCCTTGTCAACTGGATGTAAAGTTGACCTTTGACCTCAATTTAGGGTCAAAATTCACATGTGTTTCAATGGGACGTCAAAACTTTAATTCCACATGGGAAAAAAATTGAAAAAACAAATGTTTAACCCAAAAATTATAACACATTGTTGGGCTGACTGTTTAAAGCAAAAAAGTTGATCCAACTTTGACCGTCACTTAAAGGTCCAGCGACGTGCTCATGAAACCTATTTTTAAAAGTTAAACAATATATTAGTTAGAACATTTCACATGTTATTTTTTATAAAATGTGAATAAATATATTTAAAAAAGATAAAATATGTTCGGCCGTATACCAAATCCAATACCTTCGCCAGAAACGCAATGAACCATGAAGAGGTTTGGGCGACTTCAATGGTGACGTAGATCCGGGAGTAACTCAAGTGTCAACACGGTCGGATTCCCGCATCTACGTCACAGTTTCCGTGTTGCCTAAGAGGAGGACTCGTAGTCAGCAAACAATGCACCACGGTCTAAAAATATGGCAACAAAATAAAAATATCATGTGTATCAAGTTGCAAAGGTTGCCTTACAAACAGTATTATGACCTCGATCTATTCACTGAATGTGATAATACGGCTCATACACTAGTGATTGTATGGTTTTGAATGCACACAGCATGGATACACAAATTTAAAGTTCGCGCGGTCATCAATTGTTCAGCGAGGCATGATGATGGGAAGAGGCTAACGTAGCATGCATTGTAAAGAGTGTGTGTAGACATATATACCCTGTCACAATGTTACACTAGTGCATTGTTTGCTAACTATGATTTCTCCTCTGTGTTGCCTGGTAGAGTGGGTTTTTCAAAATACGAAAATCGTTTTTAACACTGATTTTGGGCGCATTTATTATTTTTGTAAATTTCTTCTTTCCCTATAATGGATCGTTCATAAAATGTTTATTTTCGAAATCCTTGTGATTTGTCTTTATTTTGATATGTAATAAACTATGCATTTCGGTGGACCTTTAAGGGCAGTGTCAACCCGGCATTTGTTACAGAAATTGAATTTCATATTTCTCTATTATTTTATACTTTTATATGTATTCTATCATTACCATCATAAGTTACTAATCGGAAGCTATTACTTCTCGTTCTTTTGGGTGATTTAAAATTGTTGTTTTGGTAAGTTTGAGTCAGGAAAAGGCGCATGGTTATTTGGCGGGAATTTAAGCGGAGTTCCGCACTTTTCAAATGCTGCGACAGCTGTTCGATCATTGCGTCGCGCGCTGAATATTCTCGTGCGTAATACTAGACGCGCCGCTTAATGTCTGCGACGTAGACGCGAAAAACAAAAGAGCGCAAAACAATGTCTAAATATGTAAACAAAGGCCAATCTTACCGTCATTAAATTTCTTCACATTGTGACAATATAAATTGAATCTGATAGTTTATTTTGATTGTTCATAATGGTATACTCGCCTTTTAGGTCACACGCCTGTGTATTCCGTGAACATTTAGCTTTAAATGGTGGAAAATGTCAATATTTTAACTAAACCGATGTTTTCTAGAAGTTCAAATTTGAAGGATTTTTACGAATTTTCAGACAACCTAACAAAATCAGTTTTTGATTCAAAATTTCAAAATTTCACCAAAATCATCTAAAGTCAATTATCTAGGATGCACTTCTTTTTTTGGGGGGTGGGGGGGGGGGGGGGGGGGGGGCTCAAAAATATTTAGTTTTGAAAATATTGACCAAAAGTGCCAACAATGTAATTTTTAAGATAAAAAAAACATTTGTTGGCACTTTTTGGTCAATATTTTCAAAACTAAAATGTTTTAAGCCAAACAAAAGTGCTTCCTAGATAAATGACTTTAGATGATTTTGGTGAAATTTTGAAATTTTGAATTAAAAACTGATTTTGTTAGGTTGTCTGAAAAAAAATTAGAAATCACTATTTTTGGGGAAATTTAATACCAAAAATGGACTCATTTCATTTGAAAAATTGTATACTTTTATTTATGTACATTACATTATTAGTTTAAAAGTTACAGTGCTTGATAAATTTCATATATTTTGGGTTGACACTTCCCTTAATATTTTTTTTTTACCTATGACCTTTTGTTTGTTTGTTTGTTTACACGGTCAGTCCGTGAAAATGACAAGTCATCAAAAATAGCTGGGGAGAGGTCAAAAGACGATTGATCAATGATCAAAGTTGTGATTAATTCTTTTGATTAAATACTCTACCCAACAATTTGATATGCTATTTATTAAACATGTTTTATCAATGTTTTAATGTCCAATTGAAACACATGACCTTTTTTACTAGTCTGTTCACCTAGGTTGTGTTCTACCAACTTCAATGAATAATTTGGTTTATATAACACCTTGTGCCAGCAGACTGAGACTGAAAACGACATGTGCTCGCCAGCTATCAAATGACAATAACACCAGTTCATACTTTGCCAAAATGACTTGACAGGAATGCCAGATCCATCAAGTCATTGATGTCTAGTGGCATATCATCCCCATATGTCAAGTACAGCCTGTTCACACAGGTGCTTGCAGTGGGCAGCCATGATGTGCTGTGGGTCCACGGACGAAAATGAACAGATGGCTTCATGGAAAACCCCAGTACTGGTTCTACTGGGGCTCCGGTCACGAACTGGAGGATGGCCTCCATTGTCACACGTTCACGCCGTCCAGCTGCAATAAAACAAGAATAAAGTAAAATTAAGTTCATTTGGATTAGGCCAAATTAAATTAATTGTTTGTCTCAAAGCTCCTCTCCTGGTGTAAAACTAATGCGGAATGCGTTGGGGTTTTTTTGGTTTTTTTAAATATAAAATATTGAAATCCTTGTTAAAGTGAACTTTTGTATTTAAGATGATCATTGATGTGATCAATGAAAATCTCAAAAATCTGTGAAATTTTGGGATTGTTTTTGGGTTTTTTTGAAGAAAAAAAAAAAGGAAAAAAAAAGATGTTTTTTCCAGATTTTTGTTTTTCTAATGCGCATCAATAAACTAACGCGCGCGGGAGCTTTGAGACAAACAATTAATTTAATTTGGCCTTATATAATACAAACATAAGACAACAAAAACGACCCCTGGTCTTCAAACTTCCAATAGATGTATGTATTAGAAGTTAAAGTGAAGGTACATCTATAAAACAATACGGAATCGGCAATTCTTGTACGGTGATGGTCTTTCCTTTCCGCACCTGTGATTCACATCAAATTTTCTGTGTGAGTCCGTATGGGTCCCACGACTAACCAGTTCATGTTTGATTTTCTTATTTTGGGTTACATTTTGTGAACAAATTGAGGTTTTGTAGCCTGTCGGTACGTTATTGCTACACGTAAGTGGTCAATAAATATATTTGCTGGATTGTGGTGAATAAGGAGGGGGGGGGGGGGGGGGGGGGTTGTCAAAATGGCCCATTTTGGTGGTTCCTAGTGTTTTGGGTTCTGAGTTGTTTAAATGCTTAATACATATATATTGGTGGTTATGGTGAATTCCTTCGCTGCTGTTAACAGGTTTCGCCAATTTGGAGCTAAGTGAACCAGTGATGTAGAACTCGAGTCCAGACTCGGATTTGAGACCGGTCTTGAGTCCCTATTTTAAAATAATTTTTAAATAATGTCATAAATCACCTTAAATGCATCTGAACAGTTAAATATGCTGTTGAAAAAAACCTATTGATATTCCATTACAAGCATTAAAACACAATTCGAGGGAAGCTATACATAATTAAAGTGATGATTTTCATGTGCAATCGAATCCTGTTTGTACGATGTAAACATGGTAAATGGTCTGTAGGTGTTTTTGTATCAGTATATGTTATACTGTTTAAAAAAATGATAACATTTCCTACAAAGAGAATATTTCATTGGCAATTTTCAGCTTCGTAGAGCCGCACTCTTAAAAATTAGGGATGACATTTTCAGGGAAAAGAAATAGGTGAAACGGCAGGGGAAGGGTGCTCTACAGAATAGCACACCTTTTAATCAAGTTTGTAATTTCTCAATCTATGAACTTTTTGAATATCTGAATCAGTTGATCTGAATCAATTCTTACGCCTATAATTCAAAATGGTATCAAAACGTGTTCATGTATGAGGATGCGAAGGTTGAAATACATCATTATGTTGACATCACTGATATGTTGGCATATTATAGATAGCAAAATAAATGACATGTGATCATCACTTAAATACATATAAGGACTCAGGACTCAGGACTCGGTCTTGGACTCGGACTCGAGAGGTAAGGACTCGGACAAATTTTATGGTTTTAACCCCTCAAATAATAATGGATCAATCCAAAACTTGATTAACCCAATCAGAAGCTAGTATGTAATACCAAATATGTTGCGTTTTTCCTAAGTAATAAATTTGTTATCCCCTGTTTGATAACGCAATGCGGTCAATACCTATGGTTTGGTGCCATATCACATTCGGCCAACCCAACCATAGTATCTTCCTGTATTGCGTGATCAAACAGGGATAACAAATAGTATCACGTTGCAAACCAACATTTTTAATAAAGACAAAACAAAACAGCAACATACCATATACTTCCCGGACATATTTCAGGAATGACTTCAGAGACTTTTTTTGTGCTTTTTGGCCATTACTGCCAAGTGGTAGGGAGAACTCCGGAGTGAGCATATTGGTCAGCCGGTTAAATGTCATCTTCACAACGGCAGTTGACTGAAATAGGTATTTCAAGTCGGGCCTTTCCCTTACAAGCTGAAAGAAATGAATGAATAAATAAACAAATGAATGAATGAACTCTGAACAACATCTATAACATGCATTTTTATACACATCATTCTCCAATGCCACCGTTTGCACATATTGATAACGTGAAACCTAGAACCCATTATGCTATGCCCAGATAAACAGAATGAAACAGTAACAGTTCCCAAACAAATATGTGTTTTCTTGAATTCTTTTTGGACCTAACAATGTGCACATGACATTTATGTTAGTAATTAAACCAAGCGCTTAATGAATCTTCTGCTATTGCATTTTTGACTTTCACGCATATGTACATGCCAGGGATTGCGATTATGATTTTAAGTTATACTTACTGTTATAATACCCATGTATTCCAATCCTTCACCCAACTGCTGAAGATACTTTGAACCAGGTTCAGATGCAACATTGAACAGTGTAGTGTTGACTGTTTCACTGAAGAAGGCTGGTAATGGACCACTCTGCAGCAATGATAGTGCTGATGTTATCAAACCAGAAAGAAAGACAAAAATAAAGAGATTTCCTTAGTTACCGCGATGATAAGTTCAACATGTCATATTTAATCACAGAATAATATTAACATTATGAGGCCAAATTAAATTAATTGTTTGTCTCAAAGCTCCTCTCCTGTTGTAAAACTAATGCGGAATGCAGGTTTTTTTTTCATGTTTTTTGGTTTTTTTAAATATAAAATATTGAAATCCTTGTAAAAGTGAATTTTTCTATTTAAGTTGATGTGATCAATGAAAATCTGAAAAAAGCTGTGAAATTTTGGGATTTTTTATTTATTTATTTATTTTAAAAAAAGTTAAAAAAAGAAGTTTTTTTCCCAGATTTTTGTTTTTCTAATGCGCATCAATAAACTAACGAGCGCGGGAGCTTTGAGACAAAAAAATAATTTAATTTGGCTTGATCAAAATTACATTATTTCCACTTGCAACAGCAATATTTAATTTTACAACATTCATTAGCGTATAAATTAAATAAATGAATAATCTTAATTTTCATTCATGGCTTTCTTTATATAATAATATAGAGAAAATAAAATTCATTTCAATATAAAGCTTGATATACAGGGCAGGGATAGCACTGGATCAAAAATGTGAGAGGTCCCGTGACATTTTTATGGACCCCGTAGGACCCCCCCCCCCCAAGAAATTGAGGGGTCCTGAAGTTTGGGTATTTAAACATTTTACTTTTTTACGGGCAGTTTTAATAAATTTATATTGTGAGCAAAGGATGGATATGTAATTTACAGAATTTCTTAAGGTTTCCATTTCAATACATCGTCAATTTTAAGGGGTCCCTTCAATTTTGATCGGGACCCGCAAGTCTTTCCAATTTGAAACCTGACGCGTCACTATTAGAAAGTGAGAGGTCTAGGACGCGCAGACGCGTCAGAATGCGACCCCTCATGATACAGGGTGTCTCAGAATGATTAATACCATCAGAAATGCATTTATTTAGCCATGAATACCATCGTTATCGGTCAGAGTGCTAATGATTTTGACATCTACATATATTTTAGTTTTCTGATGAATTTTGAATTTTAAAAATTGGACGTTTCTGACAGAAATTATGGACTTTTTTGAACAAATGGTAAATTTCATAGAGTTATAACAACGATAATGAGCTCATGAATATATGACGCAAATGCATAGGAGATTATAATGTGTAGAGTCGTGATTGTCTCGATTTATCAGGTTTTGTATGAAATATGGTGATCATAACATGAAACCAACATGAATGTATGAAGAAGAACTAAAAAATGCACAAGTAACACCATTTTACTAGTGAAAATAATCAATAGTCTATTCATAGTAGATTGATCTTATAGGATATATATAATCGCTGATAACGTAGTTACCTATAAAGAGGCCAGAGGCATAATAATGCCTCTTTTCAAAATAGAATACATTTTCTATGATATCTCCATTGCCGTCAAAGAACTTTTCCTTTAGCATTCTCATCATGGATGCCAGGAACTGCTTCCTAGGCCCTCCAACATCTGAGGCCAGCTCATCGCAGAATGTTACCTCCAGGGGCACTGACAGGTCGGGGCTATTGGTGGTCAACATTTCGTTCATCCCATCTTTGTAAAGTTCATCACTGTATGTGTAAGCAAGCAATTGTAATATCCTGGTTATTATTTAGTCATTTATAGACATATATCATGGGTCATTTGCATTTGTTAGGTTTGCTTTTGCAAGTATTAGTGTGTTGATTGTCATGATTATTATGTTCATAACATGAGGCTCTACATATAAAAGAAATGTGACATGAGTAGAGGCTAATATAGATGTGTTTTGTTTATTAAATTTGTGTAATTATCAGTATTCGCAATGCATCGTGCCGCCAGTAGATTCTTTCAAAAGACAAAAATATGCAGTGCATCATGGTAAAATTTGTACCCCCATAGAGCCTTAGCTGTGCTGATCAATATTTGCCTTATCCAAGAGTAGTGGCAGCGCACATACACACTGAATTGTTTTCAGCCTATTACAGATATACATATACCTTAATACAAATATGATAAATTTTATATCTGTATACACTTACCTGTCAACTATAATTGGGAACGTCTGCCCATCTAGCGCCTCTTCCTCGTTTGTGATATCCAGCGCTCGGCCCCTCATCAAATTACGTTGATATGTTCGTAAAGTCTCCTCCGGGTTCTGAACCGTTTGTCTACAGGAAAGGTAACATAAAATCACTTAAGCTCACTATTATACAATGACATATATGAGGATCAGTCAGTAAGTTATCAAAGTGATCATGGTATATGCATGATTGAATCTAATGAGAGATAGTGTGAATGATCAATACAAAGTATGAACCTTTGTCATTCAAACAATACAGTTTTGGATTTCTAAGTATGTAAACTATGACGTCATATCATTATCTCAAAGTAAGTACACTTGGGACACTGCTAAACCAGTTATTTGGCGCGAAATATATGAAGTGTTTGTATGAAGCAAGTGGTAAGATGATTGCATACATAACATGACACCAGAAGTAGATAAATCCAAATTTTGTTCGCATAATTATGATACAAAAGACAATAACTTCAATCCTGTTTAATTTGATGTATGTAGTATACGAGGAAACAGTAAGGAGAGGTAATTGAATAAAAAGTATACAAATATCAGAATGTCAAATAGCTCATTTTCATTGAAAAATGCCCAGTCAGTGAAACACTCATATTGTGGAAAATCAAACAATATAGGAAAAAATCCAAGAAATTAACCAGTTTGGGAGATTGCATAGGATAGTTAACTAATTATCTGAACATATTCGCATAAAACCAGCAGAAAATATGCGCATGCACAGACGGCAGATCATGTTGAACTGGGCCAAAAATGGCTAAAATCATGATATTCACCAGATAAAGGTCTTATTGCTGTTATTTTATAGAGCTACTAGATGTGTATTGTTAAATAATCAACATAGTTTGAAGAAATCTTAGGATCAGCTCCTTTTGAAATCCCCACTATTATTATTTACATCCCACAACAATTTACTCAATTATAATCCCTCCATTGTTCTTTATTCTTTGCTGTTTTCCAAGGTTACTCAATTATAATCCCTCCATTGTTCTTTATCTTTGCTGTTTTCCAAGGTATATGATTGTGGATTTTGCTAAATAAAAGCGTATTTGAGATGGTCCTTTCTAGTTAGAGAATAATGACTGCGTAACAATCGTTTCGTGAATTTGTTTTAAAATCAGAGGTTTTTGTTCTGGTCTGAGGAATTTTCCCGAGGGGCGCAGCCCCCGAAGGATAATTCCGAATGACCAGAACAAAACCCGAGGATTTCAAAACAAATTCACGAAAACAGATGTTAAGCAGTCATTATCTTCATTCATTACTGAAAAAGATGCATATTTTATCCAAATCGTTGATTTGTACCGAGTATAATCTTGTTAATTATTAATTAGTTTTCTGTTTATTTTGTCCACCCCTTCTTAGTTATTGAAACAGTCCAAGTCTGGTAATCCCCTCATTAACATTTTTATCATTCAACCAATCAGAAATAAGCTTTATTCATGTTTCCTCATAACTCATTGAATATTCAGTTTAGGGGCGTGAGGCGTTAATTTGATTGGTCGGTCAGTGAGCAAAACAATGGAACACTTTGGCGCAGTACTTTCTGGCAATTATTAGTAACCCGCGCTCGGCGTGCGCGTTCTCATCTAACGAATAATTTGATTGGAACGCACTTGGTATGCAGCTATCGCGATTATTCATGAAGTAATGAATTTGTATTAAGGAATTCAGATACAAAAAAGAGTGTCAAACAGAGATTATTATTATATCCAGCCAAATATTGACAGATTTCAGGCAGTGTCTAAAGTATACTTACGTTTTGCTAATGCTATAACGTCATAGTTCATACTAAAGCTATGGGCAATTAGAGGTGTTTTTTTTAATATATCAATAGAGTTAATGAAAATTTAAAACCTCAAAACTCTTTATTCTCATGAATTTGAGTCTTAGGTTAGAAATAAGATGTATCAAACATCAGAAATAAGACTTGTTCTGAATGTTGACTTATTTTGACCTTGTCTCTTATTTGTCCTCTTAACTCAAATTAGCTACTGCTGCATTCCACATCATTTACTCATGTTGGGTCACATATTCTTTCAACCACCTTTACCATAATTTGATCCACACATTATCATCCAATCCGATCCAAAAACAACAAATGAGCCTGGAATGCGCAGCATGGGCATCAACATGACTTCAGATGCTGTGTTTTCACACTAATCCCCAAGAGTGGTACTTTCAATCACACGAGGACATCAAAGTACAGAAAACAGAGTCCCTTTATTTCATTTTTGGTGTTGTCATGAATGAGTGTTGGGATTGACACATATTCATGTTCGTCAAGTGTTTGGCAATAAACTTGACTAAATTAACACACTAGTATTAACATCAGCGGTGCAACTATATATGGTCTTCCATTTGGGGTTGGGCATGATGGGGTCAGGCCTGTGATAGGGACTATTTTTTGTAAATATTTTAGAGGTTGCCATTTCATCATTATGGGCGAGCCGTCTGTCAAAGTGGGATGGGGTGGGGGCGATGCTGCAACTACCTCCCACCCACCCCTCCCTTCTTATTACGCCAATGATTAACATGTATATATTGGTTGACATTTATTAATTAACAATGCTCGGGTGTGAAATACCACACATGAAATCCTGAGCATCCTATTAATATACTTACGTCTCATCAAATGTCTTTTTTAAAGCTGCTAGCTTATGGTCTTTAAAATCTAACCTGAAAGGAGAGAAACAGAGACGAAACTTCTAATACAGATGTCACATGTTATTCTTATCAGGGTAAAAGGTAAACATTATTCATCAACACTCACATTGAAGATTTTGTGAAATATTCGGATGGGGAAATGTCATTGCAATCAAAGCACACATCATAATTATGTTACTTAACAAAGATATTTATCATTTAACAAAGCACCAGCATTATTTATCATTTATATTTTTGCAATTAGAAATTTATAACAAATAAGATTTTTTGAAGTTTTACTTCTTTAAGTACCACACATCATCTTTAAAATTATTAGTGACTGCATGAATGAATGGCAAGATTGCAGTGAATGTAGCATAACCCTAACCCTACCATATACCCCAAAATACCATGACTGGGCACGTTGGTACCACCCGGCGTGGAAGTTTTTCGACCCAGCCCATATAGTTTGCGTAATATACTGCGCTAACTATCCTTGACAGCCGTGGTGCAGTGGGGAATTCTAAGGCTCTGGTGCGAGAGGTCCCTCGATCAAATCCCATTGGGATCGGGAGTGGGAGGGGGGATACTTTGGTCGATTTTCCACGTTGAAGAAAAAAAATCAGGAAAAGTGGGGGTATAGTTAGGGTTAAGGCATTGTACATCAGCCTATATACAAAAGGCTTAAAATACATACCATGTTCCTTCAATTGAGGCATTTCTTGCATCTGACCTGTAAATTAAATTAAATACAACTTTAAAAATAGATAGAAATGTTTATTTCAAAAATATGAATACAAACGGAAAGAACAAAATTACCACAAACCAACCATATTTCTTAAACTTGAATGTGCATCACGAAGTGTAAATGTTAGAGGGTGAACATTTCTTGATCTTTGGCCTATCATGCCTGGCATGATAGACTGAGGACATAAGTAGTTCTACCATGGAGACACTGATTTTCCCCATTAACCCGCCTATATTTTTAATGCTTGTCTTACGAGTTCAATTTATAGAAATACAAATGTAGATCAACCACTCTACATCTTAAGGCAGTCACTCTGTCCCAGACTAGTGTGTGCAGTTCTCGGATTGGGGAAATTTTCGAATAGGGTAGTCCTATTTAAGACTGGAGGCTATTTAGGCTATCAAGTATCCAGGTCTGATGTACGAGGGGCAGTCAATAAATAATGAAAGTGATCATGGTATGGGATGCATGAGTGATTCTATTGAGGGGATAATGTGATCAATACAAAGTATGAACCTTTGTCTTTCAAACAATACAGTTTTGGATTTTTAAGTGTGAACTATGACGTCATAGCATTGTCTCAAAGTAAGTACACTTGGGACACTGCTAAATCAGTTATTTGGCGGGAAATTTGAATTGTTTTTATGAAACATGTGGTAAGAAGATTGCATAACATGACATCAGAAGCAGGTAAATCCCAATTTTTTTTCGCATAAATATGATACCAAAGACAATAACTTTAAACCCTGTGTAATTTGGAATGTGTAGTATAAGAGGAAAAAGTAAGGAGAAGCAATTGAATAAAAGGTGTACAAGTATCAGTATTTCAAATAGCTCATTTTCATTTAAAAATGCCCAGTCAGTGAATCACTAATATTGCGGAAAATCAAAAAATTAAGGAAAAATTCAAGCAATTAACCAGTTTGGAAGATTCCATATGATAGTTAACTAATTATCTGAACTTATTCGCATGAAACCTGCAGAAAAAATGCGTATGCGCAGACGGCAGATAATTTTGAAACGGGCCCAAAATGGCTAAAATCATGAAATTTACCAGATAAAAGCTTACTGTGCCTTCAAATTACCAGAAATAATGAAAAATGCTTAAATCAATGTGTAAACATATTGTGATAGTCAAAATGAAGATATACAGGAATGTATCAATCAAAGATGGCTGCCACAACCTCTCTTATTACTTCTTTAGAGCTACTAGATATGTATTGTGTAAGTAATCGTCATATAATTTCAATGGTTTGAGGAAATTTTATGAACAGCTCCTTTTGAAATCCCCACTATTATTGCTTTACAATTACATCCCACAAGAATTTTTCAAATTATAATCCCTCCACTGTTCTTTATCCTTTGTTGTTTTCTAAGGTATATTACTGTGGATTTTGCTAAATAAAAGCGTATTTGAGATGGTCCCTTCTTGTTCGTATTAAGGCATTCAGATCTATAAAGAGTGTCAAACAGAGATAAGTGTGTATTCTAACTATGTGCCAATTGTTATCTGTTTTTATGCTTGCATTGCCGAGATATACGCACATGTATCAATCAACCCATATTCAACATATTACATATCCAGCCAAATAATTGACAGATTTCAGTCAGTGTCTGAAACCTATTGTGTTTGTGTTAATGATGTTACATAACCAAAGGTATCTAACAATCCAAAAGTGTACTGTTTGAAAGACAAAGGTTTATACTTTGTATTGATATCATTATCCCCTCAATAGAATCACTCATGCATCCCATACCATGATCACTTTCATTATTTATTGACTGCCCCTCGTATTCATGTATGGCTGATCATGTGCTATAGCGAGTAGAACTATACATAAGATGCAATAAGTCTATTTAATAAATAGAAAGAAATGCGTTTAACATTTTTGTCCTATTTTATGATATAGACATAATTACTGCTTTATCTTTAAAATCATGATTCCATTATTAGAAAGAGTAGAAAAAGTCAGTTTATCAGTTGCCACAAATAAAGTTTGTGATATGCCTTATATTTAAGCATTCCATATATTCATCAAATTAGGTCAAATAGATCTAAAACTTACATCAAATCAGGCAATTCATCTTGATCTTCCTGATCTCCATCTTGCACCACTGCTGCCCTGTGATAACCAGGAAAGATTAAATAATATCATAAACATTGAGAAGTTTGATCGACTTTTATATTTATTTATTTCATTTTTTTTTTTTCAAAAACGAAATCATACAAACTTAAAACACAAAGAATCTAAAAAAAAAAGTGTGTATTTGATATTGAAAAACAAAAACCACAGATAGATATAGGAGGTGCTTTGTAATCAAACAGACATTGCTTTTATGCAATGCATTAACACATGTTTTACTTCATTCTGTGGGGTAGAATTCACCAAAAATGAACATAATTAATGTTTATCTTTAATTTCTAGGCGTTTCCAAATAACAATTTACAGTATAACATTAAAGGTCATAAATGTATAGAAATAAGTGCAACCCCTGCTGTCATCGAATTAAGTCAAAAATATATCTACAACTTACATCATCACATTGGGCACTTCATCTTGCACCACTTGCATCACCACATTGGGCACTTCATCTTGCACCACTGCTGACCTGTGATGACCATGAAAGATTAAATATAATCATCAAAATTGAGAAGTTCGGTTGACCTTGATATTTATTTATTTTCATTTATTTTTTTTCCAAAAAAGAAAAAAATCATACAAACTTAAAGGTGTATAATGTTCCGATCACTTTTCGGGGGCTATTAATTTTTTTCACATCAAGATATTTTGATATCATAAGAATTCCTATATTTTCACCATTATGTCTGTACAATATTAGGGCCAGAAATGTTCCATTTAGGAATTATAGGTTAAAATGTGGTGAATTACCACTAAAGGTGGTTAACCACGAACCAGTTTGTGTACTACTCAATGGGCAATTTTTTTGTGACCTTGTGCTTCTAAAATATGCAACTCAAACAATTTTAAGGATGACCTTACATGTAAAATAGAAAATATCCAAGTTGAATATCGGGCCAACAATCAGAACATCTACCTTTAACCCTGCAAGGAATCTAAAAATCCAGCTTATTTGATATTGAAAGAAAAATATGTTTTACTATATTATTATTGTTTATCTTCATAGAGGTATTCATAGTGCAAGATTTTTTAAGAACTACGCATACTACCGATGTTGGTGTGTATGGTATAACAGAATTATGCCTATCTTTCATTTCTAGGCAATTCCAAATAACAATTTATAGTATATAACATTAAAGGTCATAAATACATCTAATTATGCTGAAATATGATAAATAATATCATTGATATCATGGAGTTTGATTGAATATAAGATTTTTGTTAACTGTAAACTTTTTGCAAAAAGTTTACCCTGCAATGAATCTCAAAAATCTGCTTATTTGCATCATAAACAAGGACTTTATAATGAACAACTATTCTTTATACAGCCCGATACCGATTAACAAAAATGATCGGAGGATTTGCTTTGTAATCAAACTAAGTCATGTTCCAATATTGCTTAATATGTTTTACTAATACTTCATGGGGAGGAATTCACCAAAATGAACATTTTTCATACACTCTTAATAGAAAGCAAAAAACTAAAATATGCGAAGTGCATTGAAAGTGTGTAATGCTTTCCGCCTGCGCGCCATTCAATGCACACACAACACGCTTGGTTTTGATTCGTTGTTCAGTTTTGCAGTTTCACTTATTTTCATTGCAGGTGTTAAGAAACTTGTTAACATGTTTTTATTCATTGTTATATCGATAACATTTATGCTCAAATTGTGAATTTTGATTTGTAGTGTCGTGTATGAATAAGCCTTATCGCAAATCAGAAAACAATCAATTGATTTTCCTTTTTTGATGCATTGTGAGATAGAAAAAGGGGGAATTTTATCCCTTTCCAATCCCACAATGCAACAGAAAAGGATAATCAATTGTTTGTTTTTTTGATTCGCGATAAACCTCATTATGTCAATACATGTGTATGTTTGATTCTCGAAAAATCAGAAAAATCAATGCACTTGCGCAAATGTTGATATGCTCACAATTGCTCACATTCATTTGTCTAATTTCTCTCAAAACAACACGTAGCATTTATAAAACTATAATCAATGTTTATTCTCATTGCTAGGTGAATCCAAACAAATTTATACAGTATAAGAGATATAATGGTCTTGAAATCTTATACTAGCAGCAGCGCAACTCCTACTTTTATATAATTATGCTGGAACAGGAATACAACTTACATCACATTAGGCGCGTTAACTGATTCATCATTTTCCTCTTCAGACCTGTGATAACAGGAAAAAGGATAAATAATATCATTGATATCATGAAGTTTTTTTTAAATCTAAACTCTTTGCAAACAGTTTCATACACACTGGACATATCCCCCAAGAAAAGGTGTGAGTGTCATGAGTGCATCATTTAGCATTACATTATTGACGTAGGGGAAGTCATGTGTAGCCTTTGGTCCATCAAAATATTGATGTATGGGTGCAACAATGTCAGACACTTACCTAGGTGTGTCAAAGGGTATCATGCGTACAACAAAATAAGAACATCATATTTTACATAGTAGGCCCTATTCACCATCGATCAGGCTTTATTTATTATATATATATTAACTCCTGTGCAAAAATCACTATTTCAATACTCTCACCACACTTACGTGTAAAATCCCCAGATCGCCATTATGACCTTTAAATTTAAATACCGGTATACCTGAGGATGATTTTCATGTAGGCCTATAGGAGGTAACTGGTATGACTACTATTTAAGACAAAATACATATTTTCATATAAACACTTCAAAAGAAGTAAGTTCCCAATAGGGTTTCCCTTATATTTTCAAAAATTTACATTGGGTTGAAATGGGTTCTCTGTCAAATTGTTATGAGGTTCATACCAATACTTGACCAAAATTTAAAATCAACAGGCTCTGTCATGCTTGAGTGAGCTTGTATTGAATGACAGAATGTCCCATTTCAAAAGTTGTTAAAATAATGTTTAGTGTGTGTATCCACCATGTTAGTGTATCAATTGACGACATCGATTTCTCATAGTGTTGGTGAGGCGCGCTACTTGATATGGAAGTCCAACTCTTGTTGTACCAGAATTTTAGCAACTTTTGAAATGGGACATTCCGTCATTCAATACGTGCTCACTTGAGCAGGACAGAACCTGTTGATTTTGAAATTTTGGTCAAGTATTGGTATGAAGCCCATAATCATTTGATCGAAAACCCCATTTCATTCCAATGTATTGTTTTGGAAATATAAAGGAACCCCTAAAGGGGAACTTACTTCTTTTGAAGTGTTTATATTGCAATCAAGATGTGGTACAACAGGAAATCCCAAATTCCTGTTGTCTCCTGACAGAGGTGCCAGTGAAATGTAACTATATGTACATTGTAATGTAATTAAATTCTTCATTATTGACTAGTTAATGGATTTGTCTGCCACAAATTCAAATTGCAGATTTACATTATTTGGTACTGTTTGCACCTTACTCTTACAGGTATCTAAATAATCATCTGTGCAAACATTTCAGATTTGTTTGTATTGTGGCAGATAGGTAAGCTTTCTAATGAATTTTAGTTGGTTGAAATCCCGGGGTGCTCAGTGGTCATAATAAAAGGGGTATCATGCGTGTCCTTGAAATCACGTAATTAGGGTAGTTTTTCAAGCTGGGGCATGTTATGTACGTAACGTGAATAGGGTATCAAAACAAGCCAAATTAAGAAAAAGGGTATACTTTTCAAATCATTGGCTTTCATATTTAGGATCCTTATTTGCTTCATGAGGATTATAAATAGCCATAATGTATGGGCGAGATATATTTCTCAAATTGTATTCTCCGCAAGTGATCTAATAGATCAGCTCGGCATTTGTTTCATAATACTTTTAGCTTATTATTAGGGAAGGAAAAAGGGTTAGAAATGTGTCATACGCTTGAAGAGGTTTAAGTTTATACAAATTACTTGCTTGGGGTATCAAAATATTAGAGTACTTATTTAGGGTATCAAAATATTTTGAGTACTTGTTTAGGGTATTGGAAATACTGATATTACTTGCTTATGGTATGTTAAATATTGTGCCATACTTTATTGGGGGTGCTTTTTCACATTAACACGATTATACATATTTAGGGTACTTTTTGAAAGTCCCTGGATGCGCATGATACCAATTGTAATGACCACTGAGCACCCCGGGATTGAAATTGCTTAAACATTTTATAAACCAAACAAGATTTACGATTCTTTTCTCTAATATTAGATTCTATATTAAAAACGGTCCACACTCTATTCCAAGCTAAGTCCGACTATCACAAAAGCCAATTTTTACATTGTTTGCTGAATTTGTGTAAAACTGACATTGTTTTCTCCGCATTTAAGAGAGCGTGCCTGAGTAAACCAAATGGTGGGCGGAACATGAAGGTTGTCGGATTTTGCTCTTTTTTGATTTAGTATATGTACTTGATGAAATATTCATGCTGACAAGGTTTGAAAATTCTGGCCCCTATAGCTTGGATTTTGTGCCCCATCAAGTTTTAGCCCCTTTTAAGCCCCAAAATCTCCCAAAATTGCATATAATTGCCCTTTTTTGCATAATGTTCATACTAGTAATCTTGATGTCCATTGTCAAATTATTTTTTAATCGAGTTAAAATATTGTAAGTACATGGGTTTAGTATTGTGAAGATCAAACCAAATTTCACTTAACTCCTTCTTCCTCACCAGGAGGGGGCCCACTTAGGACCCCCCTCAAATATCTTTATGTTTTATGTAAAAATAGGGCTATCTTCAATCGCTTGCAGGAATTTATCCCAGCAGTGAATTAAAATAACCTGATTGTAGTCTCATAGCATGACACATTGGCTATCAAAAACTATTCAAACTTAGCTGGGGAAATGTGTCTGGATACTGAAAAACATAGTGTTTCTATATAGTAATTTTTAATATTTTCTAAAACAAGAACACATATTAGTCGGGTATAAACAGGGGTTACAGTACACCCCCTTCTCCCCAGGACTCCCCCAAACCAACTTTTTTACTTACTTTCATGGTTCTAAAACATATTCAGAATGTTACCAAAAATAATTTTGCTATGCTAAGGGATTATTCAAGATGGCGTCCAAAATGGCCGCCAGAACTGGTCAGATCTCATAAAATGACATATAGCAATCAAAATGTATGGTGAAAGTATAGTTTTAATAGTGGGATGTATGCATAACACCACTACACTCTCATATCCAGAACGTGTGCTTTGTTGACACACCTAAATCCAAGATGGTCGCCAAAATGGCCGCCAAAAATGGTAAAATTTCATAAATTGGCATAATATGAACCAACATGCAAGTTTTAACGATGGGGTGTATGCGTTAGACCACTAGTAACTCATGTCCAGTATTTTGCTTTGTTATCATAGTTAAAAATCCAAAATGGCGCCCAAAATGGGTCCCAAAATGACAAAACCAATTTGGAATTCAGTAAAATGGGATAATATCAACCAAAATGTATCATGAAAATATAGTTTTGATGATGGGATGTATGTATTAGACCACTAGTAACTCATATCCAATATTTTTTGATTTGTTAACATACTTAATAATCCAAAATGGCCACAAAATAGGTCCCATAATGACTGAACTAATTGTCGGAATTCCATAAAATGGGATAATATAACCAACATGTATGATGAAATTATAGTTTTAACATTGGGATGTATGTATTAGTCCACTAGTAACTCCTATCCAGTGTATTTGCATTGTAACAATGTACTTTAAAATGTAAATATAGTCTACATGAGTGTATGGTAATCCAAAATAGATTGTGAGTGTATATTACATCAAATTCACCAACTAAACTGCTCACAAAAAGTATCGAAACACTTAGAAATGAAAATCACAAATCTGATTATTCTAAACAGTAATGCAAACCTCTTTCTATAGGATGATTGTCACTTTTGAAACTGGACCCACGACCATTGAAATGACAATAACTCCGCTCCGCAACATCGTATCTCATCGATCGAGGTGTCAAAATACGCAGAACAAAATTATGCACTTGGTTATTTGCTTCAATTAATGCATACCCTTTTGAACCGTTATATATTGGATCATTTCTAAGTGTTTCGATACTTTTTGTGAGCAGTTTAGTATTCTAAACTGATAAGGCCCACCTCTGTGACAATTCTGATTCTGTATCACTTTCCAAAATGGCTGCCAAAATGATTAATTTGATATTATATGACCTAAAACAATTGTTTTGTAAAACTATGTAATACCAATACCCCCAAATCTAATGGGACAGCATTCACTATATGTCTACGATAAAGCCTAGTGGCTGTAGATCTGATCATACATGTTGATTCATATGCCAATTTATAGAATGTTAACATTTTTGGCAGCCATTTTAGCAGCCATCTTGGATTTAGGTGTGTTAACAAAGCAAAAGTTCTGGATATGAGTGTCGTCTAGTGGTCTAAATACATACATTCCACTTTTAAAACTATACTTTTACAATACATTTTGATTGCCATAATATGGCGGCCATTTTGGACGCCATCTTGAATAACCCCTTAACGTACCAAAATATATTTGGTAACATCCTGAATATGTTTTAGGACCATGACAGTAAGTCAAAATGTTGGTTTGGGGGAGTTCTGTGGGGTGGGTGGGGGTGTACGGTAATCCCATACCCGACTAATTTTCTTATAATATCCAATAACTGGTGAACATGAGTCATGTAGATGATGATGCCTAACACATCATTCTTGGTCCCTCTGATATCAAGGCTGTGGTTTGCCAAAGATCAGTTTACTATAAGTAGACCTAGCTGGTCCACACAAATTCTAAATATTGTTTGTGTGACATCTCATTCACCATCTTGTTATTAAAAAAAATGTGGTAGCCCAAATAGTAGGCTATTGCCCCAAAGTTAAAACACATGTTACTAGAAGAAAATTAGATAAGATTAAATCAAACTAGAAAGTGATGCATTTCCCATCTATCTATCTATGAGACTAACTTTTGCCCTAGTTATTTTATTGGGATATTAATGATGGGAATTGTGCCTCTACTATATAGAAACACTTTGTCCTATTGCATCTATAGATATACATTTATATCAAGGGTGATAATGTATATTCAATTGTCATAGTCCAATTGTTATAGTCCCTATAGTAGAATATCTATTATAGCACACACCACCCATGGATCAGTCATCCTCCCGTTTGGAAAAAAATACTATAAAATAGAAACACCTTTTTTACCCTTAGGCAATTCCACATTTCCAGTATGATTGACACTAGGATCAATGTATTTAAAAATAATGATGTAAAAAACTGATTGATGTAGGCTATTTGTATTTGAACCTGACCTATTCTAAGCAAACTATTGTGTGTAATTTATATTACTATACAATCTAGAAACACTGATTGCTTCAAAAGACCGTTACCTTTGATTACACAAACCTTTGCTTCAATTCTCTGATGTGAGAGACTTTGGAATAAAGCTATCGCTGCTCAGAAGCAGCAATGTATGGTTTAAGTAACCTTTTAAAATCAAAACAACAATATCTTATTTCAAAACACTTCAAAAATATTTTCTGTCTAGAAACAATCATTTGGATACAAATATAAATATATTCTTAAAGTCTGTAACCTATTTGATTGAATTACATTCCTGTATTACAACAATTTCTCAAATAAATCATATATATTCAATTGTTTAAAAATGTCTAAAATGCCTTATAGAAACACTGCATTGGGTGTATCTAGAAACCATTTCCCCAGAACAGATTTACGTTTTCTGAAGAGACAAGAGATTTAGCTATTCGGCTATGAAAGAAATTTTTCAATTCACTGCTGGGATAAAATCCTATTCACATTTAAAGATTGCCCCTTTTTCGTCACAAAAATCAATGCCTCGTAGGGGCACTTTTTTCTGTGACCCCCCTCGTAATTCAGAATGAGGCCAAAAAAAAAAAATGGTTATATTGGCGTAACCCGCCCGACCCTAAAAATACGCCCGACCCTACACTTTTTTTTTTTTTTTCAGTGAAAAAAAAAAAAAACCCAACCGACCGACCCTAAAAAATAAAAAAATGAAAAAAATAAATGTTTTTTCTCGAACGAAGTACGACGGTACTTCTAACAAACAATAGGGAATGTTTAAACTCGGTTAACATTGTTCAAAAACAGCTGCTAAAAAAAAAAAAAAAAAAAAAAAAAAAAAAAAAAAATCCCTACCTACCTACCCTATTTTTGTTCAGCCCGTTACGCCAATATAACAATTTTTTTTTTTTGGCCTGAGGTGAGTGATTTTTGGTTGAATCTACACGATACCAATGCTGTATATCAATGATTTATGGACTGGATTCAAAAATCAGTTGATGCAAAGAATCCCATTTTGTGCCTTTAGAAACAGAGACAATTTAAACGATTATATATGATTTTATGGCTCAAAATGGGGCTAAAATGCCATGGGGCAGAAAATCCAAGTCAGGGGGGTCAGAATTTTCAAACTTTGTCAACCTGAATCTTTCATCAACTGTACCCAGCAAACTATATATGAGCAATATTGGACAACCTTCATGTTCCTAGATTTTGTCATATCATCCTATTCTCTCAGGCATGCACTCTTAATGTATGAAGAAATAAGTGATAATGTTTAATTTGTCTTTATATTACCGTAGTTAGCTATTGTGTACCAAATATGAATCATTAATATCAAGCATTATTGAGTAAAATATTCAGGTTCTGATTTTAGAAATCATGAAAAATACTTCTTATTTAAAAATTGTCCACTTTCTTCATTGTTTATGAGTAAAAATACTTCTTCATACTTAGTAAATTGTCCAAGACAATACATAATTCCAGGCCATAATCCCACCGTATTAACTAAACAGCGTGAAATTGAAGTCCAATGTTTTCCAAATATACCACCAATTTCAATTGTCGCCATTGTGAATACCAACATGCCACTCCATTGATAGACATATGCAAAATGTGTGTGTTAAACCTTTGCATTCATAAAGGTGCCTTGGAAGTTAAAACATATTAAATTTCACAGAATTTGGACAAAAACACATAACTCCCATTTGGAATAACCAATTTAATTTACATAGTTCATATTGTGCATAAATCAAAAAATATATCATATTTTGCGTATAATCTAAACTGGTTTTAAATATCTGTAAAATCTAGCCTGAGTATTTTGACTCATCCAGTATTGTGTTAGTGGTTTTAACTCACCCCATTTATATCTAAATAATAAGAAATTGCCTTACCTTGTCGGCTGTTGTGGAAAGGAAACTTCGTCGTCCTATGGGAAACAAAAAGTAAAATACATTTACATCAATTTCATTTATACAGTCCCAGTGTTGATGTCCCAGTCTTCTTATAAACATCAGAATTTGACAACAACAAGAATTTAATAGCAGAGATTGCCAAGATTCACAAATTCTACCAATTTTGATAAGCATTCATGCTATGCTACTATATTGATGGCATCAATTATAATGGCAAGCATTTTAGTGTACTTGGAATTGTGTGTATATATATACAGGGTGAGTAAAAAAGAGTGTACTCAAAGTAAAATAATTATATTTTTTATTAGAATATGAAGGCAACCAATGTATGCGGCAATAGATGCATTTATTCACTATCATCAGCAAAAAGAATAAAGACATTTCTTGGTACCATTTACCAGATATTACTATTTTGGTAAAGTTACTGCATTTCGAAACCGAACACGATATTGAATATTTTACTCAATAATGCTTGATTAATGATCAAGTGGATTCATGTATATATGGTACACAATAGCTAACTAATAAATACAAATAAATTATTCTCAGTTAATTTTTCAAACATTAAATGCGAAATAATGACAAAACAATGTCATTATCACCCAAATTTAGAACATTTAGCAAAATTTAGCAAATTCATTTTTATTTACCTTTGATAAAGATTCTGTTCGAATCAAAACGTCAGGTCCTCTTATATTTATACAAATTTAGTAACAACGACAAATTGGGCTTTTACGATAATCGGACTCAGTTCGGACTAGAGTGGTACCATTTTCAAAAGTGGAATTCATTAAAATATCACAAATCTTGTTCGGATTGCAAAATCTTCACTTTTATGCATATTAGCATGAAATAGGTTTACCACAATCAATTTCAACCAACTAAACAAATTTAGAAAGCTAATGTGATAGCCCGTCTACCTCATTAAAAAATCAGTGAAATATTTAAAGGTAGGTGCTCCGATCACATTTTTATAGCACTGAATTTTCTCAAACATAAAGACATTTTCATATCATATGAAAGCTCATATTTTTGTGATTTTCATACTGAAATTTGACTGCCTAATTCGGTATAATGACAGAGAAATCAATAGAATGGTGGTTAACCACCGATATAGTTTGTGTACCACTCAATGGGTACAGTTCACAGCATCTTGTGCGTCTAAAATAAGAACCATTTGAGCTATGCAACTCAAACTTTGGAACACAACTTTTTTAAGGATGACCTTTCATGTAGAATAGAAAACTTCAAGTTGAAAATTGGAACATCTACCTTTAACCTGATTTTAAGATATAAAATCCCAAGTTGAGTACACTTTTTTTTACTCCCCCTGTATATGTGGTCAAATTGTAAATTCTTTGCCTCGGAAACAATGTCTAAGAATAATTAACCTACATGAAAGGATATGGAATGCAACTGCAATAATGTGATAAATGAAAATGACCATACCCGAGGTAGTTAAACCATGACTTCAAGCATTTTGCATCAAAGATGGTCACTACATACACATTTACATAGGGTTTTACAATTGGTTTTCAATAACTTTGACCAACTACTTAGAACATAAATGCATGGTTCTCTGGTTTTTAGGTCTATTGTGGACATACATGTACATGTAATCTGTGATAACTATTATAAGCTAATATCAATGGATTTGTACATTTGACTTAAGTCTGCATTTGATGCAGTTAGTAGTCACAAGGCTGTTATAGCAATTGTGCCAGTAAACCCTATAAATACTATAAACCTCTTACCATCCCTCTTTCTTCTTCCGCAGGTGTCTCATTTGCTGCAGATCTGCACATTACACAAAATAAAACCAGAAGATAAGCATATATTATTCATCTATTCAAGTTAAATGATGAGACCAATAGGAAGAATTTCAGTGAACTGATAACAAAGCCCATGCTTGATGGGCAGGGCGAGGATACATAACTCAATATTTTCTACATAACAATCCATCATGTATTGACAAATGAGTGGTGGGTGTTTGGGTGGGTAGGTTGGTATGTCCCCTTAACATTTTTTCAATCTTGTGTACAAATGTGTACGGTGGGTATGTATATGCCATGTGGGTTGACATTTGCAAAATTAAAAAATACTGCAAATCATGAGTAGTTATAAAACCACCCTGGCTGGGAGATCCACCTAAATGGAGTCAAATGTCATGTAGCCTGTAGGGGTTATTAGAGGTCAATCGGTCTAGACCTATGAGCATCTGTAAAGTATACATTTTTAATGGGACGCTTTACATTGATTCAATGCCATTCAAGACTATTCCTGATTACCTGGCATGATTGAATTTGGTCTACAGCACCATTATAGCTGTACAGCCAGTAAAACATGATCCCCCTGTGTTCATTGCATGATTTAACCTCTTGTTGACCTTTGACGTTCATTGCATGATATAACCCCTTATTGACATTTGACCTTGGATGACCTGTAATGACCATTGATATTGGATGACCTCTAGTTAATTTTAGACATGTTCACCCGGTGTTCATGTTTCTTTTCATGATTTAACCCCTTGTCCACCTTTGACGTTCATTGCACGATATAACCCCTTGTTGACCTTTATCCTTGGATGACCTCTAACGACAATCAACCTCGGATGACCTCTAATTAATTTTAGATATGTTCACCCAGTGTTCATGTTTCTTTCCTCCAAGTTTGAAGTCAATCAGTCAACTTTTACAATTTGACCCCTCGATGACCTTTGGCCACCTCATATGACCTCTAATTAACTTTAGACATGTTCACCCGGTGTTCATGTTTCTTTTCTCCAAGTTTGAAGTCAATCTGGCAACTTTTACGAGTTACCCCTTGGATGACCTTTTACCTCAGATGACCTCTAATTATTTTTTGACATGTTCCTCCGGTGTTCATTGCACGATTTAACCCCTTGTTGACCTTACGTTCATTGCACGAGTTAACCCCTTTATTGACCTTGGATGACCTTGGATGACCGCTGACCTCGGATGACCTCTGATTAATTTTCGACATGTTCACCTGGGGTTCATGGTACTTTTCCAGTTGGAAGTCAATCGGGCAAGTTTTACGATTTGACCCCTGTATGACCTTTGACCACAGATGACCTATGCAAATTAGACCCCCCCAAAAAGCAGCCACATATTTTGACCATGGCCTACCTATCGCTGAATGTTTGAAATCAATCCGTCCATCCATTCAAAATATACAGCATTCAACTTTTACGATTTGACCTTAGACCTCGGATGACCTATGCAAATTACACCCCCACCCCAAAAAAAACAGCCATAGCTTTTGACCATGGCCTACCTATCACTGAAGGTTTGAAGTCAATCCGTCTATCCGTTCAAAAGATACAGCATTCGGAAAAAAAGGCTAACCAAATGGCACATATGGACAGACATACGGACAGACATACGGACACCCTGGCCTACACACATTGACATGATTACAAAATCCCCTTCTGGTTTTAAAACCATGGGTTGAAAATGTGTTGGGGTGTGTGCATTGCATGTTTTACTCACCTCTATTGTATCATAACTTACCCTTTAAATCTTGCCAATAGATACACCCGGGGATGTACTAGGCCATATCTCATCATATATGTTCCAAGGTTGGTGAACGACTGCTCATCCAGTGGCAGCTCATCAAACTTGGCCAGTTCAAGGGTGTAATCCCCAACTGGGCCATACGCCGCCGATACCCCCTCTGGGTAGTATAGCCCAGTGGCTATATCTAGCAGTTCTCTGTAAGAAGTGCCTGGTAGCAGCTGCTTTTCTCTTGTGCCCCCACCATTTGGCTCCTTAATCTGTTTGAATGTCTCATGTTTTGATTTTTGGACCTTCCACCCAAACTGGACCCTTTTCTTTCTAACTACTGGCTGTCGTGGCCGAACATTTGTCTGTGTATAAGGAAATCAACATGGTTACTATGGTTAGAACTATAATTTTGCTTGTTTCTTGTTTCTTAAGGGCCATTGAGAAATGTATCGATATACTAAATGAGCAAATAACGGTACTTCCTGGTTGAGATTTGCCCCGAAAGGCCTATATCGCACATAAAACGATAGCATAACTTCCCAATTCAGCACCTAGTTTCGATATATCGAAACTAAGAAAATCATGCAATTTAATATGATAAACGGCGAATGTTGGTAAACTGTTTCATAATAATAATAATAAGGTGTTTGTTAAGCGCCCTATGACAGTAAACTGTCCTCAAAGCGCTTTACAAAAATACATAAAACAACAGTAGGGGGGGGGGGGGGGGGGGGTACAAATGGAAAATACTATACAAAAACCTTAAAAACTACAAGTATGCAATAAATAATACACATTATAAAAGCACGCAGTAATATAAAACATCAAAATGTAGTGTTCCAGTCCAGCTGGTGTAGACACATAAATCTATAAAAAGTCCGCGTATGTACACACTGCATGCAAATATTACACAATCAAAACAAAGATAAAAATGTCCATGCCACCCGTGTCTAAAACTTATTACAGTCCGATCGGAAGAGGTAGGTCTTGAGAGTTGATTGAGAGTTGATTGAGAGTTGATTTCAGATGGTAGTCAGTTTATGCCTAAGTATTACCTTGATGCAAAAAAACTGATTTCCATGATAATTGAGGGTGCAGTCCTATATCTCAATGCCCCTTTAAGAAAATGAAAAGATTTTCCTACCCACATATAGACCAAGGTCATGGGTGAATTGGTAGGGTAGGCCTAGGGGTAATTCAAAGGTGTTTTTCATGTGTAAGAGTAATTTTTTCACCAAAACCCCTATTGTTTTGTGATTTTCACTTCACAAAATTCTCTTACACTCACATCAGTGCCATTAGGCGTTTTACAGAAATAAACTGACTGATGTGCGATGAGAAGAAACTGCACTCCAAAAAGAAAAACAAGAACTGTTTTAAGTCATGCATTTTACATATTACAGAAGGGTGCACACTTACATCAATTAAGATGTAAATCAAAAGCGTGACATAGTTGATAATTGAGAACTCAAAACTAAGAAAGCAAAAGTATCACTGTAGTGCCTGGATATAACTTGAAAAGGCATATAGCTGTAGCTTTTAATGTGCAACCAGTGGCTTACCCAGAGCATACACCCCCCACACATCCACTTGTAAATACCTCTAAACGGGGATCAAACGTGGTACTATCCAAATGAGGACCCACCAACCTGGACACACACCGAGGACCAAAATGGCGGTTGAAAAACAAATTGGGTGTCAAACCGCCAATTACACTGTGTGCTATCCAACAGAGGCCTAAAGGGTGTATGGGTGAGAGCATCACCAAAGAGGACCTCGTTTAGGTAGCGTTTCTTATGTTGTTTGCCATAATGCATGATCAAGAAACCGAGGATGTCCTCGTTTGCAGGTGTGTCCGCAGTTGGAATGTAAAAAACGGGTGTGCGTCCTTGTTTGCAGGTATTTACAAACGCATACTAATGTTGTAAATTCTAAACGTTTAGACGTTTAAACGCTCATAGGGGGTTTAAACGTTTACAGAATTCGCTAAACGGCTAAACGTAAGTAAAGTAAGTAAACAAGTAAGCTTACTCATAATTCTCATTCCATACAACCATTACAGCCTTGCTGTACCAAATATAAATGTCAAAATGATTACGATAACGTTTCTAGAAATAAATTCCGCCCCCCCCCCCCCAAAAAAGGTCGAAATGGCCTTGTCGTACCAAGTATACATGTCAAAATTATTACGATAACGTTTATAGAAATAAAAACCCGGTAGAAATCAACGTTGGCCTATGATACATGCATTATAACAATATTGTTAAACGACTGACTGAGGATTTAGACTAAGAATAAAAATAAATAAAGATGACGACTAACAAAATGTGACGATGGCGATCGCAATGAAATCAATGCAAATAACTAGCATCAAAATACATTTAAACGTTTGAACGCTTTTTTTTTAATAGTTTAAACGGATAGTTCATTAAACGGAAATTTACACCCTTAACGCATACCCACCCACACTTTTGAAAAAGTTGGGAGAAAATTTTAATTCAGAGAATTGAGAATTACATAGGAAAAGGTACAAATTTGACAAAAATCAGTCACAAAATTATACTGAAATTTACCTCCGCAAAAGGGTTTCCTACGGCTTATTAACAGCTGAGGGATACACAAACACACTGTTTAATAGGCCTCACCTGCGGATATGTGTCAAAACCATGCCATGAGCAAAATGAAAATTGTGTGAAAATTGAATGCGATACATATATTATATGTGTTTACTGTTCAAATGAGAGGGCTTAATTGTTATTTTGTTTAAATTGTTTTTTATTAATAATCCCCAGTAGACCTACCTTCTTGGATCTTTTGCCCCTGATGGCTCTTAACAAAGAGCGGGCATTTAGTTCTTTGGCTGTGAGTAAAAGTGAAAGAAAGAAAAATAATGTGTAATCAGTCAATCTGAGAAAAACCCTTTAAAGGTGTGTTTCATTCTTATAGGCATTGTCTGACATTTTTAAAATCACTATCTCTTAAGGCTCAACATTTATAAATCAAGATTCAAATATAAGTATTACGCCGTGTTGTAGTCAAGTCCACCCTATCCGAGTCTGAGTCCTTACCTCCCAATTCCAGGTACGAGACCTGGTCCTTGCTGTCAGAGCCAGAGACCGATTTAGAGTCCATGATGTTGGAATCCTTATGTATGTTTTTTAAGTTCTGATAACTTATCATTTATTTTGCTATTATATAGGCCGACACCTCATTGATAGCCAAATAAAACAACGCATTTTTTATCCACATTATATTCATGGACAATGTTGGCACAATTTTATAGTAGGCATGGAAATGATTCACAGCTTTAAACAGTCTTTCATAGATTAACCCTTACTCTAGATCACCACACGGCAACCTATTTCTTTTCTGACACCCAAAATTCACCAGAAAGGTCACCCCGACCACCCCCACCCCCCCCCCCGGATTTGAACCACGGACCTCCAGCACACGGGCCCAGATCCTAGCCAACACACCACGGCTCCCAGACGATATTCGCCTCGTTATATCGCGTGGGTCCGTTTTGTAGCCAAAACACCTGCACGCTGTGTATATAACACTTTTTCCGCACAGTTGCTGTATGGTGTAGTGTAGGGGTATGGTTATATAATGTCAAACTTGAAAGAAGAAAAAAACACTGACTGTGTGATTTATGCTGGCAGAGCAATATAAACCTTCCATTGACATTCCGCACCAAACTCCATCACTGGTATTATATAAACACAAATCACAAAGGTTGCTGTAACAAGTTCACATCTGTGTAGTTGGAAGTTGGAACACAGATTTGGTGCCTTTAAAATACCAACATTTCAGGAAATATTACAATGTGGCTGAAACTCTTATTATTTTTGGTAAAAGGAAGATGGTAAAAGAAAAGCATACCTTCTCGTATGATAGCGTAAAAAGCCTCCTTTCTGCCTATTGTATTGATTTTTAGCTTAGCTAAAATATCATCCGTAAACTTGGCCTTTGCCAGTTGTTTGATAGAAGTAAGCTATGTAGAAGAGACAAAAGTAAAAGGAAAAGCAAGTGAATATAAATGTTGTTATAAGAGTTAATATTCTCTGCCTATAATAGTGTACCATTTTAGGTTGTGATTCATGTTAATTCTTCCTGAAATTTAATTGAATTTTTAAAACCGAACCAAAAAATTTGGCTATAGAGTGATGGTACATGGGGGGGGGGGGGGGGGGGGGGGGGGTAAAGTTGAACCAATGACCCATGAATCACCATATGGAACACCTTTTAGAGGCAGAGACTGTTAACAATCATAAATGCAGCAAGATTATTTGGAGGCCATGTGCACGTAATAGGGGAGACAGGGGTTGTCTGAACCAATTTCAAAAACAGCTGTATTTTACAAACAAATGTATTCATCAAACAGCAACTATACCAGTTTAGACGCATGAAAGTCAATGTTGCGATTCCCGTAACATTTTTTTACATTTTTTTTCCAGGCAACTCTTTCATTTTTCATTCATTAATTTGCAGGATTTTAAATTTTCAAATAACAGCAATTTTAGCAACATATAGCACACTTTAATACCTGCAAATAATGTGTCAAAATACCACTCTGCACAACTTATACACAGATTTGTATTTAATAAAATATATTCAACATTTTTTGTCGGGTATTTATTTAAAAGGAACAAGATATTTGTGTACAATATATGGCTCATTCCATGAAGTTGGGGCATATTATGTGACATCCAAGTGAAATTTTCAAAATGGATATTTTCCAACTCTTTCTTCTTTTTTAGGTTCTACATTTACCAAAGTCCAATGTAGAACTTTTTATTTTAATGTAACATTTGGTGTAAAATAACCGCACATGTTCAACAGTTGGATGACATTTCCAAAAATCCTGATGCTACATGGACACCATTTCCCATTTCCATATCATTTTCTAATAAATTAGCTTAAGATGTGGGCCAAGTTTCTATACCTCAATTAACTAACTTGGAACCACAAATACATGAAAAGAAACCAGATTTGTCTAGGTTGAACATAACTTAACGAACAAGACATCGTAGATTAACTGTTTTATGTAAAAACTCATTGAAAAGTGACTCTTTATTTTGCAATTTGTATAATGAATTTAAATAAAGTACATATCAATATTTGTTTGATGTAAAGTACTCTATAAACCATGCACATTGATTACATTATAGTCATAAAGTAAGTATATGAAGTATTATTTACCTGTATAATGTTATAAAATGCACTACCGATGCTACATGGACACCGCGTCTTGTAACATTGTTAATAATAAGACTATTCATACTGTTACAATTATTTAAGTGTGAATGGTTTGTCTACTTGTTCATCATATCAAGTAGATACACAGAGTGAATTGCTTGAAATTTATCTAAACACTGTTCATGTAAAATTTACCTTTTCTGTGTACTTAAGTATTACGATGCAACATGGACACCGTGCCCTAAAATATTTGGAACAGCTTGAACAGGTGCATCTTTTTCAGATCAATAGAGAGGATGTACTATGATGTTAACTTTTTATGTTATAAGCACATGATAAAATTAATATCATGGATTGTAAAACTACAAATTACACAAAAAGATAACCTGCCATGAAGCATAAAACATAATTACCTATGATACACATACACCATTTCTTACAATTACACAATAACAATACACCATTGATCAAAGAAACTTAAGATGTCCACTGAAACAAACTTCATGCAGTGTTGTTCTTAAAGTACCCTTTGTGATCTTAGTCTCTTTGCTCGTTTCTGATTGAATCATCCTCTATTCTTGATAAAGATGATTGAAAAGTTTGATCACTTAAAAAGTCAGTTTGCAAAAAAATAATTTAATTGCCATGATGGATTTCTTTGGAAAGGTACTAGTTTCTGAAAATGATGGGTTCCTTGTCTTCATCTCCATAAATTCCAGGACGATAGAACTGTCTTCTGAATTAATGTCAAGAACCTGCAAAGCAAAACAAAATAAACCCTATGGCTTAGTATCTTCATGGAACATTGTGTATTGATATTGGAGTAGATTATTTATTCATGTTGCACTTTTTGTGTTGCAGGAAAATATTTATATTAAAATCATGCTGGAGTATTTTATTTATTATTCATTTAACATGAAAAAGAATAGCAAAGGATAGAGAACTTAAATGATTTACAATTATTTGTTTTATTTATAGTAAATAAAACTAAAATAAGGGAATGTTTATTGCGAATTCAGTGAAATGCTAATGGAAATGGTGTCCATGTAGCATTGTGTATTAATATATTTCATTAGATATACATCTCTCATAATATGCCTTTTTTCTGTAAAGTGTAGTAAAATGTAGGCAATGTTTTGAATGTTTTGGGTGATGGATAATTTCGAATGGGGTAATTGTTTTAGTCTAATTAGGCCAATTTTATGAAATGCTACATGGACATGGTGTCCATGTAGCATCGTACTGGTAAGCTATATTATTAACATTAAAAGAGCAAAAACTAATTCATTATTAACTTCAAAGTTTATTAATGATGTGATTCTACAAAAAAATTACAATTTCAACGAACTATAACGATACCCAATGCAAAATATTGCCCATGCTATGCCCGATGCTGCATGGACGCCAAATTATTATGGCGTCCGTGACTCAAAATTAATATCATAACATGAAAAGAAATTCTGATTCAGTGTTTCCCTTTCAATAAAAATGCATTAATAAATACAGACATACAAGCAACATTAAGAAATAATTACAATCGCACTTACCATTCACAAAACTATCCAATGTTTACATTTTGATGCTACATAAAAGTCCCGATGCTACAACGGGACACCAGCGACTGAAACCTTGATAAAACTAGTCCACATGTGGCAAATTCCAAACAAACCTGATAGCTATTGACCTCTATCCTTACAAAAAGAAATATGGAATGTTTTATTTATCTCCAGGGGGGGATTCCCACAAATTGCATAGGATGTTTATAACGATGCTACATTTTATGGTTAGGACACCAAGCACACGGCACGGTATACTTTTTCATGAATATATGGAATGGTCTTCATGAAATTTATTCTCATTTGCAATAGTTTTCAATTGATAAATGCTCTTAATTTTGGAATATAATTTAAAAATGTATGATAGAGAACTACCCCCATTCAGCAATGAAAACTCCCGATGCTACACGTGTATATTTTGTGGACACCGTGTGTAGCATCGGAAAGGCAATTTTCATGTTGCTTGGGTGAAAAATCAGTCCAGCGTGACGAGGTGTTTTGGTCAGTAAACTATGAATACATGTATCTTTTCTTAATCAAATCGATTTCCAAGCAATTCTATGATAGTTTTGCTTACATAAAACTCATATTAATTGTTGTGTTTTCCATGTCACGTTTTTTAGCAAAAATGGTCTTGGACACCACCTCATTTTTTATTTTTATTTTCTTCAAGGAAGGGTCAATTTTTTTTTTTTTTTCATGGCTCAATACTATAACCTAGTACTGTTTTTGGACACTAAACAAATTTGATATACACATAGAGTAAAACAGTTTATAAGCTGCCTAAAGTACCAAATTCTGCTATTTTAACAAATGCCCCAACTTCATGGAATGAGCCATATACAAAATAATTAACTATTGGGGGATTTCGAATCTCAAACCATGCAAAAAATCCATAAAGAGGGCGGTTTAGGCCAAACAAAGAAGAAGGTCTGTCAAAGAAGCCCATCTGCATTGGTATGTGAAAATGAGCTGCGCCGCGTAGGTCTATGCGTTGGGGGCTAAAAAACATATTTTTGGGGGGTGGTGTTTTTTGTTTTGTTTTAATTTTGTTTTTAAAAAGTTTTCTTGGATAAGCAACAACAACAAAATCAACAACAAAAAATCGCAAAACTCATAGCCTATTTTCTAAAAATAAATAAATGGTACAGCGCTTAACCGCTTACCATTTTTTGCACAATGGCAGACAGACTTTCTTCTTTGTTATGTTAGGCCTTACGGGAAACTTAACATTGACTTTCATGTGCCAATAGGTACACATGTTAGCTACAAATGTTGCTCATAAAATTACTGAATTTGTTTATATTGTTACTTTAGATAATCCATGTAAAACATAATCATGTTAAGCATTCCTACTTTCCCAACAACAGCTAGGGTTTCCAAGCACTCTGACCCATAAACAAACATGCTGAAATAGAGGGTGAAATACCAAACTTAGTGTTCAGATTCAGTTTGGAGCAAAAAAAATTGTTCCAACTATATATCCCCTCACCAAATGTTCTATTAAACTAGCCTCATTTTGTAGCCTAAATGCGCCTAATTTACCCCCAAAATAGTCAGTCAACTTGATCTGTAAACATTTCTAAGATAATACTAAATATCTTAAAGAATTACAAATTTACTCAGAAGGTTAAATTGTGATACCAATAAAGGAACGGTTTGTAATTCAAACTTGGCATGAAGTTGGGGATTTACAGTATGATTCCTTGTATACAGAACAGAATTTGTAATACGGATTTCTTTTTGGCCTATTTTCATTTTTTCGGATCATTTTGTGGAAATTCACGTTTGTTGAATTTGAAAATCTAATTATTTGGTCCCCCTCCCCACAGTCGGGGGGAAATTACTGCCAGTCAGGGAAACTACTGCCAGTCGGGGGCAGGGCCGTCGCTAGAGGGTGGGTGTGTGGGGTTTGTGACCCAAATAGTCAAATAGTAGGCAAATTTGTACATGTAGTCAGCAACATCAAGGAAAATGTTATAGAGAAAACTGTGAAAACCTGGAGGATTGGCCATTAGTTGTTGACTGTGTTGCTATTAGGACTATGTGATTTTTGGACTGTGTGATTTTTATTTTACCATGCCTTTTTTGTACCGCCCCCCCCCCCCCCCCCCCCCCCTCAAAATTCTTGATGTGACTGGAAAAAAAATGGGGCCACTGTTTAGTGTTTACCACTTTTTTGTCGGTATGTCGGGTGAATTGAGAAGAATCTGAGTCATGAATGGCTATGTGCTACCCCCCATCACAATATCCGGCGCACGCCACTGGGATATTGAAGGGTCTTTTCTGCCTCTGTTAGCTTTTCCACCAGGAGGAGTCCAGAAAATTAGACGGGAGATAGACTGGTTGGTTGTTTGTAAGTAGTGGCCAGCGAAACATAAACGTTGCTGCCTGATTATTTATGTTATAGGGGGGATATCGCCATATGCTGTTTGGGATGCGATCCCTCCACTGATGTTAAATATTCTATGTAACAGTTGAGTATAGCATCTTTTAATAATATTGTATGTAATGCTGATCAAAATAGTAGTGTTGCTTTATTCCGTAATTAAAATCATCATCTTGGCCAGTTCACCCCTCGCTAGTCTAGTGGTTGAGTTACAAGCTTGACAAAGCTAGTCTAGCGGTTGAGTTAATTACATGCTTGACAATGCTTTTAATACTGTGTTATTTCTTTTTTGTAAAAGTTGGGTTAGTAATATTCTAAACCCACAAATTGTGTAATTCCTAGTCAACCCCTGGTGGAAAGTCATGTGGGTATTTCCATCGCTGCATACAATGTATACATGTATTTTAGGATTGTGACATACACTGCAAATTGCAATAGTACACACAAATCTAAACAACCAAAACAACACATTCATAATTTGTCTACTAATAAACTTGACACCCTCAATCTAGAAATACCATAATGCAAACCCATGCAAATAGTGGTTGGCTCGCTTTGCGGTCCACCCCTACAAAGAACCAGTTCACAAGACCAACATTTTAAATTAGATTTCTCAAGAGGCCCATTTTCACCAAGAAATTCTACTCGGCCCATTTTGAAGACATAATTTTTTCAATAGACTTGAGACATTTTCAATAGCAGACTGTGGACCTCCCTGGGGTAAACTACAACTGCCAAAAACAAAGGTCTGTCACATGTCTTCTGCATTAACTTGACAGTTAAAGAATAAAGAAGGTGGGGTGCTTTTTTTGGGCGCCCGCTACGGCGGGAGCCCTGTATTGTCATGAGTTTGCGAAAGCTTACACAATTTGGTATTTCTAAATATTATAGATGGAGGCTGCCATGTTTACTGATGGTCTCTTACTAACATTTAGGTAATATTGAAATATGAAGTTGTAGTGTACGAGTGCTATCGGCGTTAACAAGCTATAAACGAGGCTGAATATCACGCTGTTATTTCAGGATGGAGATTGCATTCTCGATATGAAAATGTGTACACAGTATCTCAGCTATAATGCATAGATGTATTATAATAGCAAAGCTAGCATTGCATGTACAGGGCATTGAGAGGTGTGTGGGAGTTGGGGCGGTGTACAGTTGTAGTTTACACCAGGGAGGTCAACAGTCCGCTGTTCAATATCAACTCATCTGTAATACTGACTGGTTTAATTATGAATAACTATGTGTGTAGAGATCAGTGTGTTGATCTTGGTAGTTTGGTACATGGGCATAATATAAACACTAGGAAAGTTGGAGTCTTCAATTCCAAACTGCTTTATACCAATCACATTAAATAATGAATAAATGAAATGAAGAGATGAATTCATTAATTGATTGACTATTGACAGATCTATATAATATTGATTGATTGATTGATTGATTGATTGATTGATTGATTGATTGATTGATTGATTGATTGATTGATTGATTGATTGATTGATTGATTGATTGATTGATTGATTGATTGATTGATTGATTGATTGATTATTGACAGATATAATATCGATTGATTGATTGATTGATTGATTAATTGATAAATATAATATTGATTGATTAATTGACTATTGACAAATATAATATTGATTGATTGATTGATTGACTATTGACATATATAATATAATATTAATTGATTGATTGATTGATTGATTGATTGATTGATTGATTGATTGATTGACTAAAAATAATAAATAAATTCATGAATGCATTGATTAATTAGATAATCTTTCAATTGGATTAACAAGTCATTTAATTTAATTAATCGATTAATTTTAAAATTCAATTAATAGAAATAGTTAAAGAATAGATAATACATATAAATAATGTAAACATCCTATCTAGCGTTTTAACGGGTTCGCCGGCGAACAAGTTTAAGACTGTTAAACTTTCGTCAGTATTAGGTCTGACTTCATCAGGACCAAATTATTATAATATATTAATCTACTTTACAATCCTATTAATAGATTTATCTAGTTAATATATTTGTAAAATTGTGAGATAGGCTTTTACGACGGGTATTCATAATATAAGTTAAAAGTTTTAACGGGTTCGCCGTCGGACGAGTTTTAATCTGTCAAGCTTTCGTCAGGATTAGCTCTGACTTCTTCAGGACCAAATTATTATAATATTGAATAAAACATAGAGATTGCCACTTCTCTTGTTATCATCATTTGGGCTGCCCCCTTGCCCGATGATTTGAGAGTAGGTTCCCTTTCCTACTTGTGAAAGAATTGGTGGCTCTGAAAAGAGCCGTTCAGATGGATAGCCGCTTCCACTGAACACGTAGGTTGCCCTTTCCTACTTGAGAAAATATATATATTTGTAATTAATCAAATGAAGCATGTTCATTTGAGCGCCCATTCCTTTTGTAAAGACATTTTTATTACTTCTTACCCCAGGTGCCACAACCTCTAGTTACGCCCCTGCTTTGTGCAGGTGTCTGGGAAAATTTTAAAGTTCAATCTTCCAACACTTTGGATAGTTACCAAGTTATCACTTACTACCATTAGAAGTGGGCTATTATAGAAGGTCATGGTTTCAAAACATGCTGGCTTCTTGATTTTTTGATGACTTTATGCGTATTAACAATATTTAAAAAAGGATATGAAAACAAATTAAAAAACCAGGGTGCCCCGGCCAAAAAACCACAAGAAGTCGGACATTTTGGGGAAAAAAGTATTTTGATCATAAATCAATCATTTTTTGGTCCAATCAATTTGATTTTAGTGGCAATTCCAATGTTTGTGGGGACATGGAATAATTGTATGCAACTTATATTTCATGATGATGTTGCATTTGACTGAAAATGGAATTTTTAATGAAAATGGGCACTGTTTAAAAAAATACCTTTCGCATCGAAGCATCTCAAAACTCTCGAAACATGATAGGAGTTACATTTAGGCAATTCCTAAAAATCTGAGTAAAATACCATTGTTGTTTTGAAGCTACACCATTTTGAACATGAACGTTTGTTGATGCCTGCACTATCCTATAGCAGTGCTCGCGTTTTTGTGATTTGAAATGGATGCCACGGTAAAATGAAATAAGGTAACATGCTCAAATCTTTAGACAATATTTCCTGAAACACTTTTAACATATTCCATGTATACAAATTAATTTTTATTAATGCAATGGCTACTTTTTGCAAGTGCCCTCACAGTCAAAATTTGAACAAAATTATTATACAAGAAAACGAATTGGTTTATATAAGACAAAAACCAGCATTAATGACATCTTGTACCCTTAAACATGGGTATTGCCACCCAAATCAAATAAACTAGACCAACAATGATCAAAGACTGTTTATCTAGAATGACCGAGTTTTTGTGCTTTAGTTGGCCGAGGCACCCTTGATTTCGCATTTTTTTCAATATTTGTTGGAATATTTTCCAGCAGTAGCCAGCATGTTCTGAACCTATTATCTAAAAATAACACTCTTTAGCCCACTCCTACTACCATTGGAACAATGGCATTAGTACATCTTACGAGCATTTTTCACCCGGCACCCCAATTCAACACAAAAGTTGGTAACCATGACTATTTTAAAAATCGCAGGAAAAAGGGTATAATATTTTCTATTGGCAGCAATGACAACGAAATCATGAAAATTGGGGTATTTCATAAATTAGTCTCCGCCAAATTCGGAAAAGGGTGTATTTTACGAAGAGGAAAAAACAAAAAACATCACAGCATGGATTTAATCATTTGAATAAACATGGTACCCAAAACACCATTTGGGGTTTATAACACAGGACCATAAACGCCTGTTACTGTTGGGAGCAAGTGTCTTTGTATAAAGGGGTATTTGAAATGATAGTCATTGAAAACCAAAAAAGGGTATTTTTCACCCATATTTTGTCCTCGTTTTTGCCAAAAAAGGGGTTAAAATTGTTTAAAAATACTTGCAAATAGGTACCTTTAAAAATCAAGAACATTCATGGTTACCAACTTTTGCGTTGAGCTTGGGTGTCGGGCATTTTCAGCTTTAACATACCTCTTCAGCCACAAATGCGCTGATAACTTCTTCTTTAGCTAGCAACGGGTTACCTTCCAAGCGTGCAAGCAAGTCATCCTGAAACACAAACAATAGAAGAAAATATGAGACCTAGTACACTCCTTGCAGGCTTATCTTATACTTTGTAGCAAACCTTTGTTTTGTGGTTGGGAAGGGGAGGGGGTTTAGGGTGGGGTTGTGATGGGATGGGAAGGGGAGGGAGTTTGTGTTTGTGGGGATTGTGATGGTAAAGGGATTGTGGTGGCATGGGGTGGGTGGGGTGGGGATTTGTGGTGGGGAGTGGAGGTTGTTGGGGTGGTTAAGATGTGGAGGGGCATTGTGGGAAGGTGGAGTAGGCTTGTGGTTGGGGTTGAGTGGGGTTTGTGCATGGGGTATGAGAGGGGTTTGTGGTTGGGTGGTGAGGGAGGGGGGTGTGTGTGTACACCAATAAGTACACAATAAGGCCAATAAAAAAGTTGACTTGCCCTTTCAGGGCCAGAGTCTGGGTCGGACGGTCTTAATGGGTTTTTTTAATTTTTAAATGTTTAAAATTTTGTTGTTGTTGTTGAACAATTTAAAACAGGGAGATACTACACAAAAACAGGTTTTAAAGAAATTTTTTTGATTTTTTTTTGTTGATTTTTTTTATTTGATTTGATTTCTACACGAGCAGATACTTAACTCAAAAGCACTTTTTCATCTTTCCTTATTGTTATGTGCTTCTTTCATTTTTTTCTTCTTTTTCTTTGAAAAAAATATATAATAGCGACCCTTAGATTTCCAAAAATGTGGGTCGGTCAGTCGGAAAGAGCAAGTCAACTCCCTTTTTTTTTGGCCTAAGAGTAGAGGATTCTCTGTTTGTTAATGTAATACTATAGTGCACTTTCAATGAAAGCTTGAAAATGAAATTTCAAAAATTTAGTTTTTGCCAAAAATGACTGAAATTGCATCTTTTTCTCGTAAAACGTAACCATGATTTGTTTTGAAGTGATGCAAACTATTTTGGTATCAAGTTCAGCTATCGATATATGGAGGATAGAAGATGCCATTTTGTGTGTGGAAGCGCTACTTTTGGATTAACTGTAGGCCTAATTAATACTGGCAAAATGTCCACTTGCCACAAAATAAAATGACTGAAATTGCATCATTTTTCTGGCAAAACGCAACCAAGAATTTTTTTGAAGCGACACAAAATATTAAGGTATTGAGTTAAACAATTGATATATGAAGGGTAGAATATGCCAGTTTTTGTGTGGAAGCGCTACTTTTGGATTAACTGTAAATACTGGCAAATATGCCCACTTCTAACTTCTTAGCGGGCATATTTGCCAGTGCACTGGCAAATTTGCCAGGGCTGGACAATTCGGACACCTGCACGGAATGTTATGACTAGCGAGGTTGACCCGTACTTCATGTACTTTTACATGCTGAAGGGCTGGCTGGAGATACAAGGTTTTGAAAGAATAGCGACGATTAGGAACAAACTATACACTTAAAGTTAAATAAGTTAAAGAATAATAACTTTGGCAAACTTTACCTCGACAGCAGGCTCAGCATCAGCCTCGTGATGCTCATCCACACTACCGGTCGCTTGATTTCCGGCTGCATCTGCACTACTACTACCTGCTCTGCTACTACTTTCTTCGCTACCACGTTCCGCCATATCGTTGGGAAATTCAAGTAGGATTAGAATATTATTTTATCAGATAATTCAAATTAAAGATCGGTGCCGGCAGCGTGAATAATTATGCAGTCGCATGGCGCGCAAAACGAACGATGCTAAAAACAGCACGTAGTCTGCATCTCCGTTAGGAACAGCCCGGAATAACTCGTCAACTCGTCAACTCGTCAACTCGTCAACTCGTCAACTCGTCAACTCGTCAACTCGTCAACTCGTCAACTCGTCAACTCGTCAACTCGTCAACTCGTCAACTCGTCAACTCGTCAACTCGTCAACTCGTCAACTCGTCAACTCGTCAACTCGTCAACTCGTCAACTCGTCAACTCGTCAACTCGTCAACTCGTCAACTCGTCAACTCGTCAACTCGTCAACTCGTCAACTCGTCAACTCGTCAACTCGTCAACTCGTCAACTCGTCAACTCGTCAACTCGTCAACTCGTCAACTCGTCAACTCGTCAACTCGTCAACTCGTCAACTCGTCAACTCGTCAACTCGTCAACTCGTCAACTCGTCAACTCGTCAACTCGTCAACTCGTCAACTCGTCAACTCGTCAACTCGTCAACTCGTCAACTCGTCAACTCGTCAACTCGTCAACTCGTCAACTCGTCAACTCGTCAACTCGTCAACTCGTCAACTCGTCAACGTAAATGTTTTGCGTCAACGTAAATGTATGTCATCAATTATCACAAAACTATTGCATCAACTAAAACTTATGTTGTCATTTATCACACAACTATGGCATCAACTTAAACTTATGTCGTCAATTATTACAAAACTATTGCATCAACTTAAAATTATGTCGCCAACACGAAATTATGGCATCAACTTAAATTTATGTTGTCAAGTAACTCAAAACTATTCCATCAACTTAAATTTATGTCGTCAAGTAACACAAAACTATCGCGTCAACGTAAATGTATGTCGTCAATTATCACAAAACTATTGCATCAACTTAAAATTATGTCGCTAACACAAAGTTATCGGGTCAACTTAAAATTATGTCGCCAATTATCACAAAACTATTGCATTAACTTAAACTTATGTCATCAATTATCACAAAACTATCGCATCAACTTAAAAATTATGTCGCCAACACGAAATTATCGCGGCAACATAAAATTATGTTGTCAAGTAACACAAAACTATCGCGTCAACATAATCTTATGTCATCAAATATCACAAAACTATTGCATCAACATAGAATTATAACGGCAACACAAAGTTATCGCGTCAACATAAAATTATGTCGTCAAGTAACACAAAACTATCGCGTCAACGTAAACTTATGTCGTCAATTATCACAAAACTATTGCATCAACTTAAAATTATGTTGCCAACACGAAGTTATCGCGGCAACATAAAATTATGTCGTCAAGTAACACAAAACTATCGCGTCAACATAAACTTATGTCATAAAATATCACAAAACTATTGCATCAACATAGAATTATGACGGCAACACAAAGTTATCGCGTCAACTTAAAATTATGTCGTCAAGAAACACAAAACTATCGCGTCAACGTAAACTTATGTCGTCAATTTTTACAAAACTATTGCATCAACTTAAAATTATGTCGCCAACACGAAGTTATGGCATCAACTTAAATTTATGTTGTCAAGTAACTCAAAACTATCCCATCAACTTAAATTTATGTCGTCAAGTAACACAAAACTATCGCGTCAACGTAAATGTATGTCGTCAATTATCACAAAACTATTGCATCAACTTAAAATTATGTCGCCAACACAAAGTTATCGCGTCAACTTAAAATTATGTCGCCAATTATCACAAAACTATTGCATTAACTTAAACTTATGTCATCAATTATCACAAAACTATCGCATCAACTTAAAATTATGTCGCCAACACGAAATTATCGCGTCAACTTAAAATTATGTTGTTAATTATCGCGTTAATTATCGCATCAAGTTAAAATTATGTTGATTATTATCACGAAACTATTGCATCAACTTATCATCTCGTCAACTCGTCATGTCCCTTCAGTGCTTCCGTATAATAGTGATAGTCCTTTAGCCTACTATAGTATTTTAATTGGTAAGTCAGAAGAAAAAATTATGTAATGTGCTGCAAAATCTGTTTCAAACTCTGCAGTCAAACTCAAAGTAATATTTTATTTAATAAGCTTAGCCGCCTTAGCCATGGTAGGCATGACAATGACAATCAATTATATTGACATACGATTTTGAAAATAAAAGTATCTCTTTGAAAATGGAATACATGGAAACACTAAGTACTTTTCTATAAAAAATGATGGTTCAACCATTACCATGCCATGATGTTTGCAGGCTGACTAATCACAAAGTTATAACCAAAAGTAGTTTTGCCTCATTACATGTATTTATTGTATAGGTGGCCCTGGTAATCCGGGCTTTGTGCCTTTTGTTATTGTTTTGTACAGTTTGCCGGTGACCACGTCATAAGACGTTTTAACAACTCGTATTTTACGCTCTGTTCATCCATGCAGTAGATCGACCCAAGCAATCGCGTCACGGCGTGTAATAGAGACCTTTGAATTGAATTGAATTTATTTGGTACTCAAACATACATTGCACATATATACATTATAATACAGCATAAGATACACAAAGAAAATGACATACAAAATATTGCACTTTTGAAACATCAATAAGGACATACAAATAACATTATGGGACAAGAGTACCAAGGATAGCCCAAGAAAGCCATAGAAATATATAGCTTATTTCCATTGGGGTCCTCAACATAAAAATAGAGACTGAAGGGAAATAGGGAAGAAAACAAAAAGTACAATGACTAATGGAAACAATAAACAATCAAATGTGAGAGTGGCTAGCAAGATGCTTCCTGACTAATTGTTTAAATGTATTGGAATTTGAAGTGGCTTTGATGTTGTTTGGAAGAGAATTCCAGTGATGGATGGCCGTGTTGCAAAAGGTGAAACTGGAATGGGTTTTGGAGTGAGGAACAATAAAGTTGAATGGGCTACCCCTGGTACTGTAATTATGAAATGAGGATACTCGTGTAAAATTTGACTTAAAATACTCAGGTGACGTATTGTTAAAAATTTTGAAAACATGGTTAAGTTTTAATTGGGCAACTCTGTCCTGGATGTTGAGCATTCTGACTTTATTAAGCTCATCTTGCCCAATGTGAGTGCATGGGCCAACACCTAAGATAAAACGGACAGTTTTGTTCTGGATAACCTGTAATTGTTTTTTGAATTTTTGAGAAAGTCCAGAGTACCAAGAAGAGCAGGCATAATCAAAATAACACATAATTAAAGCTGAGGACAGTGTCTTGCGGGCTTTCATATTCAAACAGTCCTGATGTCGATACAAGAATTTAAGTCTCCCATTGGCTTTTTTAACTATGTTTGAAGCAATGGAGTCACCGGAAAGACAACTGTCGAGTGTTACACCTAGGTATTTGACCGAAGAGGAACATGTTATGGTATTTCCATTGCAGGTGACCAAAAATTCATTGGCACATTTGAGTTTCCTTTTGGTGCCAAAAAGGATGGCCTCGGTTTTACCCAGATGTAACGAAAGCTTATTATCAGTCATCCATTGTTGACAAGACTCAAGCTCTCGACTAAGTTTATTTGCAATAATGGTAGGATCTTTGCCGGAGAACATCAGGGCACTGTCATCAGCATATAAAAGTAATTTACAGTCAACACTGATGGGCATGTCATTCACATAACATAGAAATAAGAGTGGTCCAAGGATGCTGCCTTGTGGGACACCACAAGAAATGTTATTAGGGGGAGAGTCAACCTGGTTAACATTGACAATTTGTGTTCTGCCTCCCAAATAAGATCGGAACCAATCAACAGAGGACACACCAAGGGCTTCCAATTTTTCTAGGAGAATGACATGGTCAACAGTGTCGAAAGCCTTTTGCAGGTCAATTAAAATCATACCAGTAAAATTTCCAGAAGATGTTTGATTATGTACATAGTCGGTGAGATGAGTTAAACATGTATCTGTTGAAAAGGATCCTCTAAAGCCGGACTGAAATGCATATAAAAGCTTATTGTCTTCTAAGTATTTTACAAGTTGGGTGTAGACAGCCCTTTCAAGGATCTTGGATGCAACACTCAGAATACTCACAGGTCTATAGTTACCAGCTTCAGAACGGTCATTTTTCTTATACAATGGTTTTACACGGGCAAACTTAAAATCTGTTGGAACATAGCTATAATGAATAGACATATTAATGATATGAGTCAAATGATCCTTCAGAACTATTGCACCATCCCTTAAAAATCTGGCTGGGATCCCATCAAGACCAGTGCTTTTTGTAGGGTTCAAAGCACAAAGCTCTTTGAACACAAAATCAGGTGTGATGGGAGAAAGGTGGAATTTGTTTGATTTAGCACCTTTACTTTGGTAGTAATTTTTAAAAACATCGGAATTGGTTGTAAAAAGTCCCTGAGATGGCGGAAGATTGCGCTCTAGGTTGCCAGCAATATTGGTATAAAAATCATTAAAATGAGTGGCCACCTTCCTGGTATTGAAACACTTTCGACCATTAATTGTGAGTACTATCTGAGAATGGTCCTTGCACTTATTAGAGTAGCCAAGAGATTTAAACTGTTTCCACAGGGCTTTTGGATTGTTTTTGTTCTCCTCGATTTTGTTGGAAAAATATGTTGCTTTAGCCTTTTTGAGCTAGCCCCAAGGGGCTCGCTCTTATCCCCTGAATTGAGCCAAGTACGCGGTATTCATAATGGCTTCGAGTCACTTGGCTCAGAAAACCGTGACCAAATCGGTATAATTGTCAAACGGGTCCAGCCAAATGACACTCTCATGCGGGTAAATTGATTGGACGAGAAGTGTGACGCTTGGATACCATTGTGTTGTGTATTTTATCACGGATCAAGTACAAGCGCCTCTGAGTCCAGCCATGTGTCGATGGCTTTTATTGGACGAGGGGTTTGTATATGTTTACAAAGGGGCGTCTCTCCGTGTCGAGGATTTGATGACGAGAACGTGCTGGCCGGGCGGGGATGTTATTTACCGTTAGCAAACATTTGATATCTTGACTGAGTAAAGGCGTATAGTATACATAATAAGGATGGTAAATGTATGCTTTGTAATGATAATGATGATTCAGTGGAAGACCTGAGACATTTCTTATTTACATGTAGGTCACTGAATGAGATAAGGGTCGAGGAATATCTCAAACTAGAAAATAACCTATGCAACAATGGTTTTAGTGATGTTTGGCTGGAATTCATTAATAATAATATCAGGACGAGCATTTTTTGAATCGACGTTTTCTTGTACATAGAGGGCTGATTTTTCTTAATCCTTATAGGTGTAAGTTCATACATGTAATACAATTATAAAAATATGCTAATCCCAGTTTTTATCATAATTGAGGGCGCATCCTCCAACACATCTCTTAGTGCCCCTTTAACTTGAAAATGATATAACTCCGTTTTGGGAAGTCCGATTAAAAAAGTACCATTGTTAAGCGGAAGATCTCTACTACAATAATCAATTACAAACTCAATTTTGATATCTTGCCTAATTGTGTCTGATTTCGGTAGAACTCGTCACATATACGGACAACTACTGCAAATTTGTCTTCATATTCATTACTTGATATCATGCCCAAATTTGCCAATACGTTCACTGCCTGCTCTTGTGCCAATCTCTGATTACCCAATTACATGTCATTATTCTACCAACTGCTTTCCTAAAAAATATTAAAGTCTTTCATTTGTACTAGCTCTTCCCTTTTAAAGGGTTTTTTATTAATGTTCCTTTGGATTTCATTTCTTAGTTTACAGAATGTAGTGTAAAGCTCAGGTGTGTTATCTTTTTTAAACTGATATAATACCTCATCTCTCATCTGGATGCTGTCTAAAATTTCCTTGCTCATCCATGGTTCAGTTCTAGATTTTAAACGAACAATTTTGATAGGGGCCAGTTTGTCCATAATAGTGATCACGTTTGTTTTTAAAACCTTCCAAGCAGCATCTACATCGCTACAATATATATGGGACCAGTCAGCTGCGGTCAGTGCAGTCAGAAGGTCATCCTTACAGTAATTTTTAAGGGAGCGAATCTTGACTTCATTGTGCCTTTTTTCAGGCTTCCCTTTCGTGACCTTTCTGGTACAATATATGAGAAACTGATGATCACTGATACCAACACCGATCGTACCTGATTGGGTGATTTTGTTAACACTATTACAGATAATGTGATCTAAAATTGAAGCACGAGTTTGTTTACCTCTTTTGTGACGTAGTCAACGACGCGTGACGACAGTCTGTTGCGACCTATTAGGTTGGGGCGGACCTACGACACGTCATGCCGGTGAAAACAAAATGCCGGTGTAAACAAATACAAAATATTCTAAAGACTTTTATTTCCGTTTTGGTGTTCCTCAAGGCTCGGTAACAGGGCCATTATGTTTTGTGTACTACACTCATGTTGTCGGCAAAATATTACGCCATCATAACGTGGATTATCACATTTATGCTGATGATATGCAAGTTTATCTGATAGTTGATCCCAATATTCCTGGTGACGTTCAATGTGCGCTTTTAGACTCGCAAGGTGTGTTGCTGACATTCAGCAATGGATGATTGAAAACAAACTCAAGTTGAATCAAGACAAGACGGAATTCTTTGTTGTGGCATCTCCTTATGATTTGAAAAGGTTAGGTAAGGTCAGTCTTTTTCTTGACAATACTGAGGTTTTACCGTCTAAGACTATTCGCAATCTTGGGGTTGTTTTCGATAATAAAATGTGTATGTCTGACCATGTAACCAAGTTGTGTAGATCCATCAACTGGCTCCTACGAAACATTCGTAGAATTCGTCCATATGTTAATGTTGATACCTGTCACAACATTGTTAGAGCTCTCATTCTTTCTCGTCTTGATTATTGTAATATTTTGCTAAATTGTATATCTAAGAAGGGTGTGAATAATTTGCGGGCTGCGGGGTAGTGCGGGGTAAGTGCGGGTAGTGCGGGGTAAGTGCGGGGTAGTGCGGGGTAAGTGCGGGGTAGTGTTAAATATAACTTAGGCATAGTAAAAAAAATTACATGTTTCCCGTCCGGACTTTTTAAAAAAAGGAGGAGGGAGGGTCTTACTATTTACTATTTTCCCATTTTTTGCTATTTTTTTCAAGATGGCTGCCAAGTCGAAAGTGACCAACTGACTGTGTTGCAGACACTCCTAAACAGGATTTTCCACTCTAATAATTGCCAGAGAGGAATAAAAGTATGAAAAGGTTTACCTACTATTAAATATATAGAGCCAAGTACACATTGTTTCTTTATGTTTTCTTCATTTTTCAGGTTGAATGAGGAACAAAACATCATTGATCGAAAGGCCTACATGTATTGGTCCCCATGGTACTATTTGAGAAGCCATGTCAATAATTCCGTGTCATGCATGGCATGAACATGCTATAAAATGATACAGCATTTCTATTACACCTGCCATTCCTATGGGCAAAGGATCAATCACAAAAAAAAAAAAAAAAAAATTAAACAGAATTTTAGGAAATAGTAAATAGTAAAAAATAGGAGGCGGCGGCCAAAAAGGAGGCGGGCGGGGACGGGAAACATGTTTATTTTTTTACTAGGCCTTAAAAAGTATGTATAAAGTGGAAAATGCAAAAATTAGCAGTGTGCAGTGGTCAAGTACATACATGTACACCTAGCATGTATAAAGTCCCTGACCAGGTGCTTTGAGGTTGACTAATTCAAAATATATAATCGGTACCAAAAATCTGAGATATACATTAAATGAGCAAATTTCTTCTCCGCAGTTTGATACCTCATTCAACAAAATCGAATGGATACTTTTAAAGTTATGGCGATTTCAATGACCGCGCATGCAACAGAAAAGTTGCACTAGGTATAGGAATCATTGATTTGTGTGTGATTACTGTCATAACTGTGTGCTATCTGAATGGGTCTTTAGTGATAACCGCAATGTGCGGGACAAAGGGTGTATCTGGCTGTGAAGAATACAAGTCTTAGCTGATAAGCTGTGAGTTTTTCAGTGCGTAAATCCATAGACGGGTAAAACATTGATTTTTACCGTCTATGGTAAATCACACACAAATCAATGATTTCCTATACCTAGTGCAACTTTTCTGTTGCATGCGCGGTTATTGAAATTGACATTTAAACTTTAAAAGTATCCATTCGATTTTATTGAATGAGGTATCAAACTGCGGAGAAGAAATTTGCTCATTTAATGTATATCTCAGATTTTTGGTACCGATCATATATTTTGAATTAGCCAACCTCAAAGCACCTGGTCAGGGACTTTATAGCCATACCCAGTTCTCTAGGGGAATTGACAAAGTTACAATTTCTCCATTAGACTGTCAGTCACCAAGTTACAGGTTACAGGCAACATCCCGACTTGCTCAACTGTTTATTTTTTAATAATAACACATTCAAGACTGTTCTATTTGAAACCAATATTCCAAAGCTCTGAGGACACATTTTACGTTGCTAATCATGCTAAAGGGGCATCAGGTCTAGATAGATTTCTCAAAAATTGTACAAGAGCCATCTATAATCTTTTTTCAACCTAAAATCCACTCAGTCTAACTCTGAAGCCCCCCCCCCCTTTTTTTTGAGACCCGGTGGGTGGCACACCCCTACCCAAAAGTTAAGTGCTCCCTCCCCTGGGCCGTTTAAAAATGTCCCCTTTTTCTTATCCTACCCCTTCTCCCAGGCTCCAAAGTGCTGATGCTGGTGACGCTGTGTCACTAGAAACATCCACACCGAACATAGCTCGGGTACTGGGATCTTACAGCATTTTGAACTCTCACCGCCCATGCCTGTTGTAATTTAAGCACGGGATGGATCAGACTAGGTATTATTATTAGACCAATTGGATATTAGACCAAATGGGGTTAGACCATAGGACAGTTAGACCAATTGGGTATAGACCTATTGGGTATTAGACCAATTTGTTATTACAGACCAAAATGGTTTAGACCATGGGGTTAGATTAAATGACTATTAGACCAAATGGGTATTATACCAACTGGATGTTAGATCAAATGGGGTTAGATTATCATGACAATTATACCTTTTGAATATTAGACCAATTGGGTATTAGACCTATTGAGTATTAGACCAATCTGTTATTAGACCAAATTAGTTAGACCATATGGGTTTAGACAAAATGACTATTAGTCCAAATGGGTATTAGACCAATTGGGTATTAGACCTATTGAATATTAGACAAAATGGGTATTATACCAAATGGATGTTAGATCAAATGGGGTTAGACTATCATGACAATTAGACCTTTTTTAATATTAGACCAATTGGGTATTAGACCTATTGAGTATTACTAGTATTAGACCAATCTGTTAGTAGACCAAATTAGTTAGACCATATGGGTAAGACAAAATGGGTTTAGACTAAATGACTATTAGACCAAATGGGTATTAGACCAATTGGGTATTAGACCTATTGAATATTAGACAAATTGATTTTTAGACTATGGGTTTATACCAATTTGGATTAGACCTTATGGCATAAAGACCATGATGGGTTTAGACCATATGGCAATAGAACATCTGACTATTTGCACCTTGTGAAGAAATTAAGCTGATAGGACATCTCTTGGGGTTAACCACAACAATTTATTAAATCACTGTCACTGATTAAATGTCCCATACAGATTTGACAGAATCATAACAATAAATTAAAATGCATGTCCCAGTTTTACCCCGCACTACCCCGCATTGCCCGCACTACCCCGCAATTACCCAGCTGCCCGCAGCCCGCAGCCCGCAATTAACCACATCCCATCTAAGAAAGATCTGAAACGGTTGCAAATCTTGCAGAACAAGTGTGCAAGACTAGTGTGTCTCAAGCCCAGACGTGAGCATGTATCCCCATTGTTGGCTAAATTACACTGGTTACCAGTAAATGAACGTATTATGTATAAGACAATGCTGTATGTGTACAAATCCTTGGAAGGGCTCTGTCCCCAGTATATTCAAGACTGTCTTGTTAAGAAACAATCTCAAAGCACTATGAGAACACGCTCTGCTGACAGCATTCATTTTGTCGTTCCTGTCACCAAGAAATCTGCTGGGGACCCATAGCGAAAAAACAGCAGATTAGCGGATAGCTATCCGGTAACCATCGGGTGACCACCGGGTGGAAATGACATGCAAATTAGATAGTACCGGGTAACTACCCGGTAACGTTATGGAGAGCAAAGTGGGTATTGCGGATAGCTATCGGGTAGTTCCCCAGAATAGCGGATGGTTAGCGGGTAACCATCCGGTAATGTTTATTATGGATTACTATCGGGTAACTCCCCAGAATAGCGGATTACTACCGGGTAACTTCCCATAATAGCGGATGGCTATCGGGTGATCATCGGGTGGCCATCGGGTGGAAATGACATGCAAATTAGGTAGTACCGGGTAGCTACCCGGTAACATTATGCAAATTAGGTAGTACCGGGTAGCTACCCGGTAACATTTTAGAGCAAAGTAGGTAAAGCTTGTCAAACTGCGGATTACTATCGGGTAAACTCCCCGAAATAGCGGGTGGTTTAGTGGATAACTAGTTTGGGAGCATATACACAGGGGCAGCACCATTGTTAGGGCATGGGGAGGGGTGGACAAATCGGGGGCATGGGGCAGTTTATATGCGTAAGCATGAGTAACACTAATTGCACAAATTGCTTTAAATTAGCTTAGGCTATATTTTAAAAAACTTTTGTCTCAACGTTTTTTTATTTTTTTATAAAAAAAAAATCCCCAAGTTTCACAGATTTTTCATAGATCACATCATTTTAAATACAAAAGGTCACTTTTACAAGGATTTCAATTTTTTTTTTTTTTAAAAATATTTTTTTAAAAAATCCGCATTTGGTTTTGAAAAACAAGAGCTTTGAGGCAAAATATTTTTTAATATAGCCTTATTGGTCTCAAATTACAGGCCAAATGTTAATTTCAAGTGTTTTTACCTTAAAAATAATCATTTTGGGGAAAATGGGTTGAGGCTTGATAGTTGACCAGAAAGGGGGTGAGGAATGAGGATCATGAAGGGGTGCCACTTGGTGTACACTCTCAAACCCGTTCTGGTTACACACTACAGTCAGCTGCCTCATGTCATCAATGTGCCAGGCTCCAGTTAAAACTGATCCACAGCACTAGCATATATAGATAGCCTCTGCCTCATTTGTTTGACAACCACCTTTTGCATGAGAAAATCCAATGGAGCTGGGAGATGGTTGTACATGTACGTATGTGTAAACTCAGTATAGGTTGTCCAATGGTTAGTACCTACAGTCTGATTAAAATGTAGTCGGACATGGCAAATACACACATTGTGTTCACGTACAGCAAGCTATGATGTGATTGAGGGCATACTTGAACCAAATATATAGCGCGGTGCAATGATTGTTCTGGTTTGGGCAAGCCAGTGTCCTCTACTGACCAACAAATTATTAATCAGACTGTACTTAAAAACCTACCTAATCCAATATTTTTAAAGGGGCGCTACCACTCTGGGTTTCTAGCCACATCCAGGTCTCTTGGGAATTTGACACGGTTACAATGTTTCCATGAAGTGAACGACCAGTTCATATGTGGTGAACTGCCAAAGTGGTAAGCCAGCTTTAACTGAAACAACACCTGCTTAAAAGAAGTAATACAAAATAGACAAATCTGTTTTAAATACAACAATGTTTTTTCTTCATTGCCAACACACAGTACATTTTTTTACACACGGTACAGTTTGTATACTTGTGATCTATAGATTTAAATATATGATACTATGGCAGTAACATTATGAGTTGTTTCATACAAGCATCCATGCAGATTGCTCATATTTCTTATAATTGTTTTCATGCGTTGTGGGTGCATCGACTGATGAATAAGTGTCGGTTACACTCCATAAAATGTGCACTGCAATGTTACTGCCACAGGATCTATTGTAAAACATACACAAATTATAAGGGGTCGTCCATAATTTTTGCCATTTTCAAATACGATACGCTTTTCAAGTACGTACAAAATGTATACCTTATTTGGCAGGCTTTTTTTTTTATCGAGTCATGATATTTTCGACATTTATTGCAGACGTAATTCAGGGGAGGCTCTGTACGGATCTGAAAATGGCGATAATTTTGGACGACCCCTAACACTGTCAGGGTGAAGTGCTATGGCTCCAAATTATAAGGTTTTTGAAAATGTCAATTTTGCCCACAATTCAATAACTACAAAAAATCATGTATTCAACCTTAATTAGCACATAGTATGCCATCAGATCAACATGAACTTGACTATAAGCCCTCCCAGAGTGGGTGAGTGAGTGGGTTCTTGGGTACTTAACTATTAAAATAAGCTTTATCTGAGATGTCCACACAAAAAAAATCAAGACAAAAATCATTGCCCTGATTTAAACCATTGTTTTTGAAAGTTCATATTGGATTTTTTTACTATATTCTGTGACTTTATAATTTTTATTATTAAATAGGTCGCACAGTACAAGGAAATTGTACTTGGTCCCTCAGCACACTAGGATGCACAATATGCATTTTGAGATCTGAAGAAAAAATAGGCCCATACATAATGCAACACTAAATCAATATGGAATTACAGTCTTCAAGTTTTTCGTATCTCATTGGTATTGTATGCAAGATATTTGAAAGTTACCTCCTTAATTATTAAGATTTCCAGTGCAGTTTGCACATCCAAGTGAGTTTGCATGATATAGGCCCTTCACAAAATCAGACTTACTGTGGTAGACTAGACTACATGTAGATTTCACTCAACATTTTGCAGGGGTTATTCATTTACATACTGGAACAATTTATACAGTGGAACCTCATTAACACAAAGTTGCCTGGGCCTCACATGTTAATTTATGTTAACAAGAATTTGTGTTATCCAGTCGTATTATAATGTTAAAATATACGCTCAGGACCTGAATAATACTTTGTGTTATCAGGAATTTTGTGTTAATGAGGCTCCACTGTAGGCAGTTTGATCAGCTCCGAGTTGGCGGGTCAAACAACCTTACATCAGCGAATTAATACAGAAGGGTAGACGGACATAAACAAAACAAACACATATGAGTGATTTTGTGCATTTGGCCAAAATGAGTGTGTTTGCAGAGAGATAAAAACTGTATTTCTCACCAATTTGGTATTAATTAAACTGGCAAATTCAAATTGGTGTTTAATACACCTTAGTGCACATACAAAAAAGTGTCCATTAGGCGATGAAAAATGAAACCCTGTTCTAGCGGGCCTATTTTATTTTTAGAAATCAGTGAAACAAATTTCACACAATAATTTGGTTGCCTTGTCAAAATAATGCAAGATTTTTACAGCAAAACTGTTTGTTAGATGTTTTGTTAGGTAAAAAATATTTAAAAAATAAACAATCACATGAACATGAGGTTCCACATTTAACCTTCCAGCTGCCTGCCACGGGCCCGGCTCATGGAGTAACATTTTTGGTTTATGTAGCGGTTGATGTCAGCAGCCTTAATCTTTAGTTGATTGACAGCAAATACTGCAAGAAAAGAAACACAAAGGTTAAGTGTAAAGATTAAGATGAATGCCCTAGCGTGTGATACAGTAAAATTATATCATGATGTATTGAATATTGAATGCCTTTTGTTTGTTTAAAACTATATCACTCAGTCCAATTTGGATTATTCCATTGCATGAGGCGAAGACGAGTGTTATGAAATAATTCAATATTGCACAGGCAAGAGGCATTCAAATTTTGTTTTATATCATGATATCACATACATCATTCTTTTCTAGCCAAAACTTCACCTGCAAAGTCCCCCTTTGATGAGCTGCATCACATATAGCCTTACCCCTAGGGCTTGAATTAATCGAAGGCCATTGGCCTTTCGATGCCCCACCTAGTAGCCTTGTGCCCTCAATTTCTAAAATCTGATCAATCCTCAGTCACTTTCTTTGTCACTGCTCTTCTTATACTTATTTTAAAAACTAGTCCCTGCTTAATGTGACTGGCCCTAATGATTTGTACCGTACACTGATGTATTGCCTTACTCACAATGATGAGTCTACTCATGTTGATCAACACACTCAACATTTAAATGCATGGTTAAGTGATGTGTATGCTGATGTATGCCTTACTCACAATGAAGAGTCTACTCATGCTGATCAACACACTCAAACATGTAAATGCATGGTTAAGTGATGTGTATGCTGATGTATGCCTTACTCACAATGATGAGTCTACTCATGCTGATCAACACACTCAACATGTAAATGCATGGTTAGTGATGTGTACGAGTCTATGAGATGGGACATGTTTACAAGTCAATAGTGCCTGCCACAAACTTTATCAATCACCCTTGAAGTATAATGTCATACTCACATCTCAATGGCTTCATGATGCTTGGATATGCCTCCATCATGGTAGTGCTGGTTTTGTCTTTCATGTCTTTTGGCTCGAAGAAGCTTTCTAAAATCTTCTTCAGCACATAAGGTTTCCCCTTATCTCTGTTGCCAGCTAGCAACTCCTGCAACCACGTCTGTGGCACGATCAATGGGGAATGTTCTACCTGACTGTAGTCTGCCGGGCAGACTTCTCCTTGGGTCAGGATTCTCTGAAACAGAAAAAAAATGATATCACCTTCATTAAATAAGAACACTAATACCTCTTGAACACTTGGGCCTCACAAGTTTCAGTTCTCATGAACTGACACTTCCATTTAAAGCCAATGAGTTTCACGAGTCTTGAGACACAGGCTGCCCACTGTGGTATGAGCTGGCCTCAAAGTAAGAAATGGAGAGGACATGCAATGTAAGGCAATGTGAAAGGGGCACTACCAGGTGGGGTGGCATACTCGCGTATATTGGCCATACGTATGTGAGGGGACCAAGACCCCATTTTCACGGCCTGTCAGCCACTCTCATAAGCAACTCATTTCACTGATAAGTTGTTGCACAAGCTATACAATCCAAACTCTCCCGTTCGGGCATTGTCATCCCCCGTTCATTAGCCCGGAAATCAATGTCAAGAACCCCCATTTCAACATTGAGCAGTTTGCCAAGACTCCACCTGTTCTCTAAGCATATCGTTTTCAAGTCTCGAAATGGTCTGATTGCGATAGCTTATACACATGAGGATTTTCAAGAGAAGACCCCCCGGGGAAAATTCAATGCCAGTCGCAAGGACCGCCCCCCCCCCCCAATTTTAACCTTGGGCAGTCCGCCAAGACCCACCATTTCAACTTATGTCAGTTCGCCAAGACCCCATTTCAAAGATGCCATCAATTCCATAAAACCCCCAATCAGTTCGGTAAGCCCATGTTTTCAGACTGCCCAGTCACACACCCCTACCCTCTTCAAATTTGAATATATTATTTAACTATCAAAAACAGCGCAATATTGCATTAGTTGTTTTTCTCGAGCATAAAGTAAATGCAGTTAAATACAGTGGAACCTCTTTAACACAACGTCTGTGGGGAAACTAGGTTTAAGTTTTTAGGTTCCAGGCTGCTAGCCTATGTGCACTAACTTAATTGTCTACATCTTCAGGCATGGCAATGGAGATGATGCAACGCACATGCCGAGTTCTAAAGGGGTTCAATAAATAAAGGGTGAAAAGAAAACAAACATACAGGGTCACTCAGAATTTTGTGAGGTTGTTAGAATCCATTTAGATTTGAGAAAATGGATTCTCCGTAAATTTCTGACCCTGCCTGGGGTTTGCAATTTGGTATACTGTACCTATTCTTGAGCAGCATGATCGAGGAATTAAATTACCATACCAATTGTACACATTTTTAGAAATCAATGCGTGAGTACTGTGTAATTTAGAAACTTACATATTGGCATTTGTTGACCTTCGGACCCCGTCTAGGCTGGTATTCCTCTCCTGGAATTTCTGGACCTGAAATAAAACGAAGCAACATATTTGTAAATTTATAGGCTCTAATCTACATGTAGCCTATCAAAAAACATGGTGTTTTTCTGGCTGTTTTCACTCCATTCAAAAAATCAAAAGTACATATTGGCCTTGGAGAAAGTTGGTGCCCCTTTCAATTTGCCTTAAATTGCATGCCCTTTTCATTTCTAATTTTGAGACTTGAAGTCACACAGACCTGAAGCACCTCTACCAGTAATCATCGGCGAACGAGGACCATGAAGTGGTACTATCCAAACGAGGAAACCATAGAGTGAACTATCAAACGGAGGTATGTCAGGGCGTATGACATGCGAGGACCACATTTCAATAGCATTTTACACTGCTTGCAACATTTTGCACATATCAGGAAACTGAAGACTGAATGTGCATATTAATGAGTAGGCCTATGCCATCCTGTCCCGCGCCAAATTTGTGGCCACTTGCACTTTCATACTGCTTCCACTCCATGACTGTCCATGCTGTTTTCCACTGCACCTTGGATAATCTGTCACAATTAGAACATCGATGTTCTACGGATCACCACACCACATCTGTCATTTTTTCAACCAGCTATGTTACATAACTTCGATGTTTAAAATATACAAATAGGAAAACAAACTCTTACTCATCTGGTTGGCTCGTCTGAGTTGTCTCAACTCCTCTCTTAGTTGCTCTAGTTCGTCATCTTTAGCTACAATATCTGCTTGCAGCCCGTCTATTCTCTCGAGCTTATCGAAGCACTCAGTGCAGTCCTCATCTGCTGCCTCTGCCATATGGTCGTCCATATCAGCCACATCATTAACATCAGCCACATCATTAACGGCATTAATCGCACGGGCAAACACGGCTGATGTGTTTAGGTTGGGGGTGGGTGGAAGGTATGGGTTAGTTATGGGCGGTTGATGTGGATTAGGTATTGGAGTGTGAGTGGGTAGTTGATGTTGATTAGGTGCGTTAGGCATGGGAGTGTAAGTGGATGTGGATGGTTGATGTTGATTAGGTGCGTTAGGCATGGGAGTGTATGTGGATGGTTGATGTTGATTAGGTGCGTTAGGCATGGGAGTGTAAGTGGATGTGGATGGTTGATGTTGATTAGGTGCGTTAGGCATGGGAGTGTGAGTGGGTGGTTGATTAGGTGCGTTATGCATGGGAGTGTGAGTGGATGTGGGTGGTTGATGTTGATTAGGTGCGTTAGGCATGGGAGTGTGAGTGGATGTGGATGGTTGATGTTGATTAGGTGCGTTAGGCATGGGAGTGTGAGGTTGATATTGATTAGGTGCGTTAGGCATGGGAGTCTGAGTGGATGGCTGATGTTGATTAGGTGCGTTAGGCATGGGAGTCTGAGTGAATGGTCGATGTTGATTAGGTGCGTTAGGCATGGGAGTGTGACTGGGTGGTTGGTGTTGATTAGGTGCGTTAGGCATGGGAGTCTGAGTGGATGGTTGGTGTTGATTAGGTGCGTTAGGCATGGGAGTCTGAGTGAATGGTTGGTGTTGATTAGGTGCGTTAGGCATGGGAGTCTGAGTGAATGGTTGGTGTTGATTAGGTGCGTTAGGCATGGGAGTCTGAGTGGATGGTTGGTGTTGAATAGGTGCGTTAGGTATGGGAGTCTGAGTGAATAGTTGGTGTTGATTAGGTGCGTTAGGCATGGGAGTCTGAGATTGGTGTTGATTAGGTGCGTTAGGCATGGGAGTGTGAGTGGATGGCTGATGTTGATTAGGTGCGTTAGGCATGGGAGTGTGACTGGGTGGTTGGTGTTGATTAGGTGCGTTAGGCATGGGAGTGTGACTGGGTGGTTGGTGTTGATTAGGTGCGTTAGGCATGGGAGTGTGAGTGGATGGCTGATGTTGATTAGGTGTGTCAGGCATGGGAGTGTGAGGTTGGTGTTGATTAGGTGCGTTAGGCATGGGAGTCTGAGTGGATGGTTGGTGTTGATTAGGTACGTTAGGCATGGGAGTCTGAGTGAATGGTTGATTAGGTGCGTTAGGCATGGGAGTCTGAGTGAATGGTTGGTGTTGATTAGGTGCGTTAGGCATGGGAGTCTGAGTGGATGGTTGGTGTTGATTAGGTGCGTTAGGCATGGGAGTCTGAGTGAATGGTTGGTGTTGATTAGGTGCGTTAGGCATGGGAGTCTGAGTGGATGGTTGGTGTTGATTAGGTGCGTTAGGCATGGGAGTCTGAGTGAATGGTTGGTGTTGATTAGGTGTGTTAGGCATGGGAGTCTGAGTGGATGGTTGGTGTTGATTAGGTGCGTTAGGCATGGGAGTCTGAGTGGATGGTTGGTGTTGATTAGGTGCGTTGGGTTTGGAACATGGGACATTAGGTGTGTGAGTGGGTAGTTGGTTTATGATAGCGATTACATGTTGGGCATTCTTGGACGCCTCTTCAGCTATTCTTAGTTGCTCCTCCTTCTTCTTTTTCTTTTCATCTGTATGCAGGGGGAACAGTTTTTTAAAAAATTGTGTAAACAATGATCAACATCATAAAATAAAAGACTACATCTCTGGATCACAATTGCTAACTTATATTTAAGATACAGACAAATGCAAACATTAGAAATCACAAAGTATGAGTTGAATTCAAAATGTTTCAAATTTGTCATGTAATAGTTTGAATATATCCAACATATAATGTAGAGGCTAATAAAGGGGTCAAAAAAAGTAAGTCCCCCACTAAAATTAGATTACTTTTGTTTACATAACTTCACACACAATCAACCGTTTCGAAAAGTTGAAACGATTATGAAAAGAGAAAATGCTTGGCTACCAAAACCAAGTTTTACATTTTCGATATCATGTTTACTTTTCCCAAAACAGTCACATTACTCCAAAATGATGTTTTCAGAAAAGTGGCACTTGGTCCATACCAGTAAATTTAAAAACTCTCTCTCGTGATTTTTTTGTATGAAAATTAGACTAAGTTTGTTTGCATAACTCCGCACAAAATTAATCGTTTTGAGAAATTTAAAAACTTGTGAAAAGAAAAAGTGCTTGGCTTCTCACAGAAAGTTTCTCCTGTTCAATATCATGTTTACTTTTCCCAAAATTGTCTCATTTTCCCAAAACGATGTTCTCAGAAATAGTGGTAATTTTGAAAATCCTATACAATTTTGTTTGCGTAACACCCCGACACAATTAGACCTTTTGAAAAATTGAAACTTTTCTGAAAAGGAGAAACGCTTAGCTACCCGTACAAAGTTTCCCATTTTCAATATCATGTTTACTTTTCCCAAAAAAGTCAAATATCCCCAAAATGATGTTTCCGTTAACATGAAATTTGCCAAAATCCAATACAAATAAGTGCCACTTTTTCTGAAAACATCATTTTGAGGAAATGTGCCTGTATTGGGAAAAGTAAACATGATATCGAAAATGTAAAACTTTTTCTTGGTAGCCAAGCGTTTTCTCTTTTCATAATCGTTTCAATTTTTCAAAACGTTTAATTGTGTGTGAAGTTATGTAAACAAAAGTAATCTAATTTTAGGGAGGGACTTACTTTTTTTGACCCCTTTATAATAGATAATAGTCAAAATAAATAAGTATTCAAATCAATTTCAGCAGGGCAATGAAATTTTAAACTTTGTAAAGTTTCAGCAAATCTCCTGTAATCTGAAAAACCTAGTAAGTCAAATTTGGTGAAAATTGAGTTAGACCCATATTTGGACTAATGGTTATGAAAACTGCCGAAACTTAACTTGATAAACTGAAGGGGAAAAACCTAGTAGTAAGTCCTGGGCAATATTTGTTCGTGACGTCATACAGAATTTCGGGGCACTAAACATGATATTGCCAAGTCCTGAAACCAAATAGTTGTCCTTTGATTTCTCAAATTTGTGTTCAACAGACTTAAATAGGTTTTTCCAGATTACCGGAGAACTGGTGGAACACATATATTATGTCATTTTTTTCCATTGGCCTGCAATTGAACAGCTTTGTTTTCACATACAATTTTTGATGTCTAATGTCAACATCGGTTAATCTCAGTTGTGGCTGCCAAAACCATATGGAGCAGTTCAGAAGCAGGCTGAGCCTGGCTCCCTCCCCCAACCCTATGGCAGGACAGAGGTGGCGCTTTGTACTTTAGACCTCTTCTACCATCACCATTTCACCTGTAAATAAATGATACTGTGTACCTGTTCGCAACTACCGTACCATCACTTTACTCTGATCTAAAGGAATGTACTTCACCATACTACTATTAAATATATAGCACTTACCAGTAGTGGCTTTGCCTCCTTTGCCCCTTCCACCTTGAGACTTGCTTACTACATTAGTCTTGCTAACTGTAACAAAAGGTTGAGTAGAATATAGAATGGTAAACTATGACCAAAAAAACACAAAATAGTGATGGGCCAATATAGACCTCAAAATTTGTTTATCCAATCTCGCCATCTTTCCATCAGATTTCGATCCAATTCATTTGAGACCTGTCCAGCCAGTAATTTTCTTTTCTCTGTTGTTAATGTTAATCAGAAGTTGGATCCAAATCCCCACATCAATAAAGAAAATACAACATTCCAAAATGGAAATAAACACTCAAGCTCATGTGGTCACTTATTTCATGGATATATTATTGATCTGTGAAAACCACTGTGAAACTTTCATAAATTATAACATTTAAGTGCAAAATGTGACAACAGTTTTGTATCCTATATATGCAATGAGAGCACTTACCGGTATTTTTGCTTTTAGTTTTACTGGCACCCTGGCTGCCCTCGTTTGCATTGGTCTTGGCAACTGTTACAAAAGAAATTGTATATAATATATCAAAATGTAGAAACAAAAAAATAAAGAATCTATATAATTCTAATATTTTTGACATTCCAGAAATCACTGACCTGTTGCTTATCAAAAACTATAGAACAAAAAATAAACTCCCAGATGGAACCAAACACAAGGATCAAAATATTGCAGGTCTAAAACCAATATTGCAGGTGTCTGATGTATTGTCCGGATGGGCGTTGTCGTTGTGAGGTACTCGATGGTTGAAGTTGATGTATAATTTTATATTTCACACAAAGATTTTTTGATTTTGACTAAAAATGAAGAAAAACACAACTTCTAATAGTCTGGCACTATCTAGTTTGAGTTAAGGGGGCTGTGGACTCTCAGGTACAGCCTCCGTAAAACTGCCGTAAATTCTTCAATATTCATTTAATTTTTATAAATGTATACAGTTTTTTGCAGAAAAGGGTTCAATGAATCCAACCATGATAATGAAATGGACCATTTTGGAAAAAATATATATAAAAAACATGTTTTTTGACCCATTTTAGGTTTGGAAAAGATAACTCAAAATATATTTTGTTAAATTTTGTCATACCAGTTTTATGATAATCCTGATAACATTCCCCAGGAGAGTTTTTTTTTTTTAATATCTTATTTTTTATTTTTTGAGTTGGACCAAAAAGTGCCAAAAAATGTTTTTTTCCCCCAAAAATGGTGATTTTCATGATTTTGGCGGTAAAATATCACATTTTTTGGCACCTTTTGGTCTGTAACTCAAAAAATAAAAAATAAGATATTAAAAAAAAAACAACGCTCCTGGGGAATGTTATCAGGAATATCATAAAACTAGTATGACAAAATTTAACACAAATATATTTTGAGTTATCTTTTCCAAACCTAAAATGGATCAAAAAAGGTGTTTTTTATAATTTTTCCCCAAAATGGTCAATTTCATTATCATGGTTGGATTCATTGAACCCTTTTCTGCAGAAAACTGTATACGTTTATAAAGATTAAATCAATATTGAAGAAGAATACAACATTCCAAAATGGAAATAAACACTCAAGCTCATGTGGTCACTTATTTCATGGATATATTATTGATCTGTGAAAACCACTGTGAAACTTTCATAAATTATAACATTTAAGTGCAAAATGTGACAACAGTTTTGTATCCTATATGCAATGAGAGCACTTACCGGTATTGTTGCTTTTAGTTTTACTGGCACCCTGGCTGCCCTCGTTTGCATTGGTCTTGGCAACTGTTACAAAAGAAATTGTATATAATATATCAAAATGTAGAAACAAAAAAATAAAGAATCTATATAATTCTAATATTTTTGACATTCCAGAAATCACTGACCTGTTGCTTATCAAAAACTATAGAACAAAAAATAAACTCCCAGATGGAACCAAACACAAGGATCAAAATATTGCAGGTCTAAAACCAATATTGCAGGTGTCTGATGTATTGTCCGGATGGGCGTTGTCGTTGTGAGGTACTCGATGGTTGAAGTTGATGTATAATTTTATATTTCACACAAAGATTTTTTGATTTTGACACCCCCCTTAAAGCACAAGAAACATCACACTTGAATCAACAGTAAATCCTTCAAGGGAACATTGAATAAAATATTACCTTTCTATCATAGCTAGGTCATTTTTAGTGTCAAGTTATTAATTATATTGGCCATTTCAGATCAATTGGTAAATTTCACATTACATGTTTGGTTGAATTCACATTTCACAATTCCAAATATGGCCTTGTCAACTGTAGTGTAAATTGAACATAATATCGTCAGCCTGCTTCGATTGCCTTACTCACTTTTCAGCGAAATGGAGTTTTTTGCATAAATCATGACTTCATTACGCTATGCACATGCTGTTATATTAATACCTAAGCCATTGACCAATCAAAAGTGTTGATAAATGCACAATTGTAATTCTGTCTAAGTCAGCATTGTGAGTTAGGCAGATATGTGCTAATGATGACAATTGTTTAAAATGGGTCATGTTAACTCGTATTAGGCATAACAAGCCACATTTCACTTAAAGGTATATCCCCAACCTAATTCTATCCAACAGTTACTGCTCCTGTTGGAATTCATCGTCAGCCTGCTTCGATAATTGCCTAACTCACTTTTCATACTTTGTTGTTTTCTAAGAACTAGAAAAAATGGGTCAGGCAATTATCGAAGCAGACTTACGATATGATTGTGGTGGTTTTGTGTACATGTAACATGTGTTATCATTTTATTAATAAATAAATGTTCTTAATTTAATTGAATAACAAAGAATACATACCTTTAATATCAAGTTTGGTTATAATGAAATGAAAATTCGCAAGTTGGTAATAAAGATGTTATCAACATGGTTCAACTGTGTAAAATGATGAAAATGAAATTAGTAAAAACAATTCATACAACACTTAATAATTATTAATTAGTATAACTTGAAGTTTGAAATTCAAACTCGATGATTGTAAAAATATTAATAATTCCCTTTCAATTAGTATACATGCAAATAGCTCAAAACAAATGCAATGTAAATGTAAGGCCAAGAAAAAGAATCTGTCTTGCATGCTCCATGCACAAGTATGTGGAGTAATTTTTGCCGCATATGCGATGGGCATTTTATTTTATTTATTTGTCCAAAAACAAATTGAAAGAAATGGGCCAAAAATAAAATGAAAAAAGAATTTCTGCATTTATGTAGCTATTTTGTCCAAAAAAATCATCACATAGCCCTTTCCCCAAATGTATAGACAGACCCTTTTTGGCTTAAAAATTGAAAGTTAATTTATGATGAAAAAAGTTGGATGGGGAACTATAAGGCTATATTTAAAAAAAATCATTTGTCTCAAAGCTCCCTCCCGCGCGTTATTTAATTGGTGCGCGTTATAAAGTTTCACAGATTATTCAGATTTTCATTGATTACATCATTTTAAATAAAAAAGGTCACTTTTACAAGAATTTCAATATTTTATATACATCTTTTTTAATTTTTTAAAACATTCCACACTAGGTTTAGAAAAACTGAAGTGCTTTGAGACAAAAGATTTTTTAATATAGCCTAATATTAATTACTATACATGCCGAAAACATAGGGTCCAATGACCAATATTAAACATGACATGTTTATTTGTCAATTTTAAACCTTATGGCAATTAAACTAGCAGGGGAGAAATGGGCCAAATTTGAGGGGAAAATCAGTCCCTGAACTGCGCTAACAGGTCAGATTAAAACAACTAATTAAGTTAATAGCTAGACAGGTCGATCGCACAGTACCAAAAAGCTAGCAGTGAAGGCATCTGTAGTGTGTAAGACGTTAAGAGTTAAAAAGAGCCTGTAAATCTGTAATGTACCATATAGAAGGGGTGGGGCTGCATGCGGCACTGTAAATGTTGGGAAGGATTTCTATTCTATGATCCAATATTTGTTTGTTTTTTCTTCTTCTGTTTGCTGATTAACAGTGTTTTGGTTTGTTTTTGAACAAAGTTTTAACAAATATTTGTTATGTTTTGTGCCCCAGCCAACTTATATCGGGACATTACCATTAGTTACACACAATTACTAGAAGTAAATGTGTACATTACAGGCACCGAACCCTAAAATTTGGGTGGTACTCTCTGAAACCTGTTGTGTATAACAATCAGGCAAGGCAATATTAAATGGTTTTCACCAAAAGTGTTGT
>JAYJML010000545.1:0-25107 GCA_035610835.1 Ophiura sarsii
AAAATAATGTTGCTTGCCCTCGTCTGACCGACCGTGTATTACAGTACCGATCATGTACTTTTTTTAGCATAATGCATAATTATACCCCATGTTTCTGACTTTGCTTTTTATGTATTTTTATCTTTATTAAGGAAACATGAAAACAGTGGGTCAATAAACCTAAACCTCAAGGGTGCTTTTAGCAACATAGCAAAGGGAAAGACGGGACAAATAAACACAGAAAAAAATGGTGTGTGCCGCCTAAAACAATTGTTTTGTATTGTAAATGACCATACTATGTAATCCAATGGGACAATATTCACTTTATAGTTCCATGATAAGGCTAACAAAAATAATGTTGCTTGCCCTCGTCTGACCGACCGTGTATTACAGTCCCGATCATGTACTTTTTTTTCTTCTTTTTTTGTAAAAAAATCCCAACTTTTTAAAGACACGTATATGACCTTGATTGACCCATGTGACCCCATATGGGACATCTAAGGTCCTGTTTTGTACTTAGACATTGAAAAAATGTAAAACATTTTTTAATATTTTTTATTTCTGATATTCAGGTTTCTAATTTGGAAAAGCAAATAAAAATTGTTTAAAAATAAGAAATCCGACCGACTGTCCATACCTTTTGGAGAGCATCTATGGGCAAGCAATGGGCTAGTTTGAGTATATTAATAAAACATCCAAGATGGCTGCAAAAGGTTAAAATACCTGAAAAACAGTATTAATTTATTGTTAGTGTTACATTAGATATGAACACATTATTATATCTATAGCTTTTAATCCACCCAGTAAACGTATTTTAATGTGACAAGGTATGATTGAATAGTATAGACTCCGTTTTTCCATTTTTGCCACAGTTTTATCTATTGGTTGCTACTTGGTAATTGCTTTGACCATTTGGAGGTAGAAATGGTAATTCTAATGGCAATTTTAATAACATTACAATGTCAACAGATGAAATCATCCATGTGTAAAATTGTTTTTTTTTGGGACACCCTGTATTTTGATTGATTTGGCAGAAATGTTAATAAAATACTCAAATATATATGTGAGGTGTATGTGTGTATGTATAGACACATGCTATAAACATTTCAATTTACATGTTTTATATGGCTTTCGATTTCTTATTCAATATTGAACATTTACAAGAAGGTCTTGTTAAAAATCAATATCCGAAATTTCTACGCTGTAAATGATTTGGGGAAGCTAATTAAGTTGATTGATTTTTTTTCTGGGACACCTTGCAAACGGTTGTTCATACATATAGGACACATTAAAAAGTGTATGAACGCAACTTGGAGCAGAGTCCATTCAATGATATGATAAGGCAGTGAAAGTCGAGATGCAAGTACAGCCAGCATACTGACGCAGATTTCAAGAACACTTTATTCTCTCGGTAAGGGACGCACCATTAGATACTCAGAGGGGGGCATGGAAGTTTAAAAATAAAAAAAAACTTTGCCCACTATCCAGGAAAAAAAAAAAACTTTGCCCACCAACCAGGAAAAAAAAAAAAAATTACCTACTGCCGAGTAAAAAAAAAAAAAAGATGACTCACCCAAAAGGCCCAACTCAATGTAAAGAAAACCATTAAAACCTAAAAAAAAAAAACTTTGCCGGCTTTGCTAAAATTAAAAAAAACTTGCCGCCTTCGGCGGCAAATTTTTTTTTTTTTTTGCCTACTTCGGTGGCGAAAAAAAAAATTCCGCCCGACCCCAACTTCCATGCCCCCCCCCCCCTGAAAATCAAATGGTGCGCCCCTAAGTCAGTAAATGTATGTGATAATAATGATTCTCGAGACAATATTTGGACCGCTTTTTCGAATGAAACAAATCGCTCCCGATGAGCTCTGTGCAACGCAGTTACGACGATATCTATCCCTGGTTGACCTCATTCTTCTAGGCATCGGGAAGACATTGGGTGTTGGAGCCTATGTGGTGACGAGTCAAGTTGCCAAACACAAAGCCGGACCAGCGATGATTATATCATTTCTTATCGCCGCTGTAGTGGCTACTTTGTCAGGTTAGTAGTTCTAAATGCAATTCTAAATCCGTTTCCGTACGGCAAATGGGTGACCTTGACTAGTATGCTTTGACAAACATTTTCAGATTTGGTGTTGGCGAATGTTAGGCCTAAACCAGAGAACCACAAAATGTTGCATAGATAGCTGCTATTTTGCTTAGCATTCACTGATAACATTGTCTACTTACTCAAAAATCCCTCCAAACAGCCTTTATTGCAGAGACCTATTCATTACTTTGTCTATACCTTTATTGTACTGATTCGTTAAGCCATGCACGCAAAAGAATTTTAGAAAACAAGATTAACTAGATCTTGTTCTGGTTAAAGACCAAGCCACTTTGAATTTGTCTCTTGTTCCTGACATTTGACCCAAAGGTCATTATTGACCTTTCATCTTGTTTTATCAAAAGAGAGATCGGATGCATCAAGTCCGATCAAAATCGGAGCATGTCTTAAATTGTACCTGTGTATAGTTCAATGACCCCTTGTGACCTCGTATGACATGTCACTTTTATTTGCTGAACACTCTATATGTGCCTGGACCCAAGAAATCTTTTGACCAATTCTGATGGTCATCAGTCATTTCCTCTGAAACAAGAAGCATTTGACCTGTAGTGACCCAAAACAATGTTTCATTATAAACACCGAACTATTATATACGTACGGTCATAAGGAATATGTATATTGATTCTTACGATCCTTAGTCATTTCACTAAATTGCAAGGGCGTTTTAAGTGAAAATCACGATCTAAATCCTAGTAGTGACCCCTGCGTGACCTCTGACCCCATGGTCATAATTGGTTTTTCTTTTTCTTTTCAAAAGACATACGATGCAAAAAGTTCGATCAAAGTCGGAACATGCCTTCACTCCGGACTTGTTTCATCTTGTTTATTTTGATAAGCCAAGAAAATAAGTCAATCATTACAACGGGGTCAAAGGTCATTAAGGGGTCACTAGAGGTCTAATTTTTACTTTTTGCCCATTTTACTTAAAATGCTACTTGTCCGAGAGGAACTGACTGATGGCATTCCAAATCAGTCAAAAGATTCATTAGGACTATGTGCATATAGGGTCTCCAGCAAATAAAAGTGTAATGCCATATGTGATGCGATCTGTGAAAACCCGTCGGATGTCGCAAAATGTGAACTAGGGATTATGGGTAAAATGTAAAATGTAAAAAGATTCTTTAAGAAAATTAATTTCCAATACTTTGTGTCATCATGTTTTATGTAATTTCACCTTCAAAAACTTACTTCGGTCACTTTTCTAATTAACCTTATAATGTTATTCTATTGAACTATGTATCTTTGATGGCCTGTTTTCATGATTTCTTGTTTTGTAGCTTTTATGACATCACAATCTTCATTCACTCATAACTTTTTTTGTAGTTATCGTAGAAAATGATCGAAACAGTTTTGCAATCAGCACAGTTTCAGCTTTCGTATGATATAAATATCTCAATTATGAAAAATGCCACCATGTGGCGGGTTTTCACAGATCGCATCACATATGGGGTCACTAGGGGTCATTGACCTATACAGGGGTAAAAGTTAAGACATGGTCCTATTTGGACCGGACTTGTTTATTCTTGCTTGGTTTGATGACCCAAGAAAATAAGTCAATCATTACAACGAGGTTAAATGTCATTGAGGGGTCACTAGAGGTCAAATTGTGAATATGTGCCCACAGTTGGGCAAAATATTCCTTATGTCCATGCACACATAGGGTTTTAGAGATTAAAAGGGACAGGTCATAAGGAGTTATTGGCTTATTTCCCGATTTTAATTAAGGAAGCCAATATCCGTGCTTCTTTAAGCACAATTAGCTCTAGTTCTTACTACTTTTGTTTTTATATTTTGTACCTGTTGAAGGGTGATATATCCATTTGAAACGTCGGTCTTTATTTTTACGTTATATGTTATTGCACAGCAATGTTTATTGCTTGTCCCAATGCATTTCCGCGTGTTATTGTTACTTGCTATTCCTCTGTTTTATTAGCGTTATTCTCCCTATTTCCTGTTTCCCCACACCCAATTGGTATATCTTGCTTTTATTCTTTGTATTTTACATTCGAGATATCCTCTTGTATCAGTGTTCTGATCCTTGGTGTGTTTTGCTCCTTGTTCCGTTGGATTCATCTTTTTACTTTTTATAACATCATGTAATTAATAGTTCAACTGTCTCTGTACAGTATGACTGGTCATGCAGTGAGACATTGTGAAATGATGCAGCACTTTCATTCAATCTAATTCCAGGTCGAGACAAGTTCAAGTTCGAGGTTCCTCGCAAATGACGGATCCTTGCAAACACAGAGTGAATAGTAAGTTGACTTTTGAGCACAAAATAGTGATGCTCAAGCAAGTGACTAAGGACTGAAACAATGGATTGCTACTAATTTGGTATCTTTGGAAAGACGAACACATCAAGTCTCCAATCATGTACAAAACATTATGAGCGTATAACGAAGTATACCTAATTTTAACAATTGAAAACGATTTCCGAACTTTTTGAGGGGTTTAGATGATTCAATTACGTTGCTGTCGATACACCAAATTATCTGTATTTATAATATTATTTAATTGGTATTTAAAATATGACTCAAATTCAGAGAAACTTATTTATTCTTACGTTGATTTTATTTCGAACCTGGTCTTTAGGGGTTTTCAAATAGAAATAAAATGACTCCCATCTTACATGTCTTATCCTGTTTGAATCCAAATTAACCGTCAAGGACTGAGGTTTTTGTGATGCAAACTTCAGGTTATTCTTAAACATTCTAAAATGTCTTGGAATCTTCTCGTGTTGTGGATTCATTAACCTTTTTCTTTAAAGCCTATAGTATTTAAAATATATGTATGTATGCCTGTGTCCTTTCTCAAAATCGCTGTTATATAGAAATTAAAAATGCTGCATATAGGCCTACATCTCACACATCCATTTTATTACGCGTCATAAATATACACGACGGCTAACCTTATGATTGTATGAATTCATGCGGAGTTTTTTGGCAGTTAAGCACGTGACTCTACATACTTATTCATTTTTATACGCGCTAAAATTGTATGACTTACTAGGCCTTTGTATTATGAGTAACATCTGTTTTCATGGCATCTATGAAGCGCAACATTACAGTTATAGTTTGTCTTGTTAGATTATAAGAATACATCATAATTGTAGAGTGATAGACCCCGATGAAGACAACCTTTTTTTTTACAAGTCAGAAAATAAACTTTATTATTTAGTTTGTCAACGTTCAAATTGTATAATATTTGTTTTAAAATAAAAATCGTACCATTCAATATCGATACCATATTGTAATACACCTATCAGTTGTAAGACGCACTATACGACCCCCGGGAGTGGTGCGTCACTTTACCGAGGTGCGTCAACTTCTCATGTACCATGACGCAGCCTGTGTCAAAAAACGACGGACCATTGCCATCCAAATACGCACCCTCAGTCAACTATCAGCCCATTCGCACCCATGTAAAGTGACGGACCTTTACGTGTTTTTTTTTGACGGACCAAAGGCTGCCACTGACGTACCCTCCGTCAAGAATTATTGGTAAACGACGCACCCACGACGCACCTCTCCCGGGGGTCGTATAGTGCATTTAACAACTGATAGGTGTATAAGCGTATTTGTTTCTTTCTATACTTAACAGGGAAATCTGATTGATTCGGACATGCAGACTGAACATAGGGATACGGAGTTTCATATCATTCTACAACCATTTTATCTTACTATAGGCCCGGCCAACCTGAAAAATAAACATTATTTACTGTTGGAAACATTACAAGATAGCAAATAAAAATTAAATGTGGCCTCCTACATTATGCTAAATGTTAAAAGTCCATCACTTTCGATCTTTTTCAGCTTTGTGATTCTATTCATATGCCGAAATCACAGGTGATGATTATGCTAAATGTTAAAAGTCCATCACTTTCGATCTTTTTCAGCTTTGTGATTCTATTCATAGGCCTAAATCACAGGTGACGATTTCAAAGCCTTTTGATTTCAGATAATGCGTAAATGGTTCGATATTTGTCTCTCTTTGAATAGTATACTAGACGTAGCTGCTATGTGCATGCGTGTGACGAGAATAATATGCTTTGGAACAGTGTTGTGTGTTTTTGCATAAGGCAGCTTAATTGTTTCAATTCACATTATAGATGAGGTTCGACCGGAGGTTGGAATCAAATGGGATCCTTCGACAACTAGCAAATATACGCCAGAAGACAGCACATCTTATTTTTGCTCATCTCCCCTGTCCATCCGAGCGCCAAAGATCGCCTCCTACACAAGGGCGTCCCCAGAGGGGGGGGTGTGGGGGGGTGTGACACCCCCCCCCCCCCCCCATTCATCAAATCTGTCGGCAAATTCATGGTGCTGTGGGCAAATCAAAGGAAGGAGGAAGAAAAGGGAGAAAGAAAAGAAAGGAAAGAGAAAGGAAAAGGGAAAGAAGGGGAGAAAGAAAGAAAAAAGAAAGGAAAAGGAAAGAGGGAAGAAAGAAAGAAAGAAAAAGAAAGAAAGAAAGAAAAAGAAAGGAAAGAGGAAAGAAAGAAAGGAAAAGGGAAGAACGAAAGAAAGCCCTAGCCCTATAACATCGTATGCGCAGATGATAATGTTGTGTCGGCATATGCTACATGTATGTTAACATAAATCAAAAATGAACAAAGGCAATGGTGGTATGAATTTGTAGGCACTGTGAACGAGTCCATTTTTATGAGATTTTGTGTCGGCGCACGTGAACAGCCTAGGCCCAAGTCTTTGTTTTGCTTATTGTCAAGACACCTAGCAAAATATTGTGTCGGCAGAGTATAGGCCTATAATAGACTAGGCCTAATGGGCAATGTGTGGGACCTGTATTGCTCTTTAATTATACTAACTAGCCCTATCATTGCCGTTGTCAATGCAAACCCAAGTCAATAACGTTGAATTTTGACTTACTTTTGCGATAGACTGATAGTGGGCTTGCAGAGTCTACAATTAGTACAATGAGTGCAATTGGCCTACATCAACTTACATAATTATAGGCAAATTATTTAATATCTCGTAACATATGTGCCAACATGATTGGCCATTGGCGTAATGGTATAGGTCTACTATGTCGATGTCGGACATACAGACTTCCTATCATGCCTATATTGAACATTTGACCATGTTTTGTTAGCATAATATTCAACTAAACAAGTTAAACATGACCATTTTAGTTTAAAAACTGATATTTTTTTTGTGCGCTTCGCGCGCATTCTTTCTACAGGTTTCAACAATATAATGGATCTCGAACCAAACCAAATATTATATGGGGCCGGGGACGTTAAAACGTCATACTGGACCCTTAAATGTTAGAAATGCCAAATGTTGCGCCCTTCGCGCGTATTAGTTTCAATGTTTCATTAGTCAAGCTGAACAAGATGGTTTTCCATGACCATTTTAGCTTAAAAATGGAAAAATCTTTTTGCGCTTTGCGCGCATTCTTTCTACAGGTATCAACATTATAATGGTCTCGAACCAAACCAAATATTATATGGGGGTTATACTGGACCCTTTAAGTGTTAGAAATGCAACATTTTGCGCGCTTCACGCGTATTTAGTTTCAATGTTTCAATATTTAAGCTTAATTTATAGTATCAGAATGCTTCAACCAGTTTTCAATGACCATTTTAGTTCAAAAACTGAAATAAAATGTGCGCGCTCTGCGCGCATATGATTTGGATACAACCATACGATTTGGATATGGACTTGATATGTATGTAAAACTATGCAATATCAAACCGTCAAAAACGTCATATACTTGACCATTTAAGTGTAAGAAATGCCAATTTTTTCGCGCTTCGCGCGTATTAGTTTCAATGTTTCATTATTTAACCTTAACAAGAAAGCTTCAGGACAATTGTCCATTACCATTTTAGTTCAAAAACTGAAAAAATTTGCGCGCTCAGCGCGCATATTTTCTGCAGGTATTAACATTATAATGGTCTCGAACCAACCAAATATTATATTGGGGACGTTAAAAACGTTATACTGGACCCTTTAAGTGTTAGAAATGCAACATTTTGCGCGCTTCGCGCGTATTTAGTTTCAATGTTCAATATTTAAGCTTAATTTATAGTATCAGAATGCTTCAACCAGTTTTCAATGACCATTTTAGTTCAAAAACTGAAAAAAAAATGTGCGCGCTCTGCGCGCATGATTTGGATACAACCATACGATTTGGATATGGACTTGATATGTATGTAACTATGCAATATCAAACCGTCAAAAACTTGACCATTTGTGTAAGAAATGCCAATTTTTTCGCGCTTCGCGCGTACTAGTTTCAATGTTTCATTATTTACAAGAAAGCTTCAGGACAGTAACTGTTGTCCATTACCATTTTAGTTCAAAAACTGAAAAAATTGCGGGCTCAGCGCGCATATTTTCTGCAGGTTTAAACATTATAATGGCCCTCAAACCACAACAAATATTCGAAATATTATGTGGAGGACATTTAAAGGCGACACACTGTACCTTTAAAATCACAATTTTTGCGCGCTTTGTATTCGTTTCAACGTTTCAATATATAAGATTAACAAGATAGCTTGAGGATTTGTGCCCCCCCCCCCCCCCCCATCAAAACAGTCCTGGATACGCCCTTGGCTCTGCGCTGCTTTATTTTAACATTTCAATTATCATTATCAAATTTGTGTCCCCCATCCCATGTCTGAAAACGGATTTACGCCCCTGACCATACAGTCCATACTAAACTATGCGTGTATAAATTCCGGCGAGCGAAGCGAGCCGAAATTTTTTAGTGTCGGCATAAATGGCTTTGTCGGCAATTGATGACCTTTACACCCCCCCAATGAAAAGGGTCTGGGGACGCCCTTGGGTGGGGCTACCGTTTACTCAGGGGTGTCAGTGTTCAAAGGGTCTTAAGGTATAAATCAAGGTTTTTGGGGGGAGGGGTGTGTAAAAAGCTACAGGTTAGCAGATGGGGTCATTTAATTTTCAGTTCAGCTGTAGGTGGGGGGGGGGGGCATTTTGTCCCGAAGCAATGGTGATGTCGTCATATTTTGGTCGATTTTCTGAACTTTTGTATTGGATTTACGTGCAAAATGTATCCCCTTGGTATCATACTTTCCCAGTTGTGTAGATCATTTTAAATTTCAGATGCTCTAAAATGGATGGTATTCTAAAGAATTTGATAAAGAAACACAATCTACACACCTCAGAATTGCAAAAAATTTGCTTTAAACAACTCCCCTTTTTGTGCCTTTCAACAGAGTAGTTAGTTGCAGGGCACGAAATTGGCCTTAACCGTGACATGGCTTACATCTGGGATTCTATTGCATTATTTGGTAGCCTTAAGTGTGTAGATCAAAATTCCACCGGGTGCCAAAATTCTACACTTGGGCAAAAAAAGTTATGACCTCATTTGACCTTTCTCCATTTAACAATTGTTTAACATTTAAGTCTTTATCATTATTAAGCCTAAATATATCATGCATGGTATCAAATTAAAGCTCATAACCCATACAATACAATCAATCCATTGGCAATGATTTCATGCAAAATATACATAGCTGTAAAAGTAAAGGTCATTTAAGGTCATGTAAAATATTTGACTAGGTATCTGTATACAACCAATTGAAATAGTGTGAGTGGGGGTAGTTCCAATCTAAAATATGCTCCCATCTTATGGTTTCTATTGCCTTATAATGTCTAAATTACAAAACCATCGGGTGCCTAATTATCTATTTGCATAAATTCCAGTAAGCCCTTAATTTTGCTCGGAAAATTTTCAATACAAGAAGTTTATAAAAGAAGAACTGAAAAAGTACATCAATACCATTAGTTGAATGTGGCTGCAAATCGGATGTACCATGCTCGAGAGGAAACTGCAGCTGCAAGTTAAAGGTAGATGACCCGATCACATTTTCGTAACACAGAATTATTTCAAACATACGGAGATTTTCATATCATATGAAAGCTCGTATTTTTCTCATCATCATACTGAAATTTGACGGCCTAAATCGGTATAATTACGGAGAAATCGATGAAATAACGTCGAATTACCGCGAATGGTGGTATACCACCGATATAGTTTGTGTAGGGGAGATGCGGGAGAGTTGAGCCACCGGGAGAGTTGAACCACCCCCTATAACTCGAAAAGTAGTAACTTACTAAAATTTATATTGGCAATTATTGTTATATAGCATCAATACGACATTCTTAGTGTTAAACTCTACTGTCATGTGTGCTCAGTATCAAAGATACCTAAACAAAATCATTTTTTTCACTTTTGAGTGAAAAATAGAAAAATAAATGTTCTGTCTTTTTTCCCATGGCAAGACTTAGAATATAATAGCGGTAATTTGTTTATTGAAGGGGGTATATGTGACCATTATTTTAGAGAACTATTGTAAACTACCAAAAGTTCTACACCAGACAGGATTGGGTTATTTACAAAATGGTCACCATGAGGAGAGTTGAGCCATTGGTCATGGGTAGAGTTGAGCATAGGGAAAACATGTAGTAACATTTTGATTTTTGGACTAAAGGTAAAAAATGTATAATAAATTAGAGTAAATGTTATTTTGTGCCATGATAATAACAATTGAGCACCATATTTACTTTAAGGATTAATAAATCAAAAGTTGAAAAAATATGATTTTGTTTTTTTCACCAGCCATTGACTTATCATGCTGGCTCAACTCTCCTGTAATGGTGGCTCAACTCTCCTATACTGTAGGGAGAGTTGAGCCACTTTACCAATTTTTTTCAAACCTTTTGTATAAATAAGCCTTAACTGCTATCCCAACTGTTATTGTTTCACAACGAAAACAACACTCTAAAGTTTATCTTACACTAATTTTTTACAGGTTTGTACTTTTCTTCCGCATATGGTGACACAAAATATAAAAAATGGCTCAACTCTCCCGCATCTCCCCTACTACTCAATGGGTACAGTTCACAGCATCTTGTGCGTGTAAAATAAGAACCATTAGAGCTATGCAACTCAAACTTTGGAACACGACTTTTTTAAGGATGACCTTTCATGTAGAATAGAAAACTTCAAGTTGAAAATCGAAATGTGATCGGGTCATCTACCTTTAATGGCTTCGCTGAAAAGCTGAAGAGAAGTGCGTGGACACCAATACAATGCATCATAATACTACCAGCGCGGATCCGGTGCTGCGCCCAAAAGTAGTGTATTTCGCAAAACTACTATTTTTGGGCGAAAAATACCACCCAAAACTAGTAGTTTGCGAAAGATACTACTTTTGGTTGCGCAAAACTAGTATCTTTCTCAAAACTACTATTTTTGGATGGCTTGGGTTGCGCAAAACTAGTATTATTTGGCGGCCGTTCATTAACGGTCGACCAAACCCATGGCGGCCGTTCATTAGCGGCCGACCAAACCCATTTTTTGGAAGTCATGTTCTTGATGGTCCCAGAGAGGAAAAGAGCAGCAACCCTCTAAGGAAATTGACCAACATAGCGACGTGGAATGTGCGCAGTATGTCAGCTGGAAAGTTGGAAATTGTCGAGCGAGAAATGACAAGATGTGACATAAAGGTTCTAGGAGTGGCAGAGCTGTGGTGGCATGGACAAGGGCGGTTTACTACGGACAATGGAAACACCTGCCTGTATTCCGGTAAAGACAGTGGGAGGAAAAGGATGGGAGTTGGTTTCATCATTGAAAAGAGAACAGCAAAATCTATTCTTGGATACAATCCTGTGAACGAACGAGTTATCACACTCCGTCTGAAAGGGAAGCCTATGAATGTGACTCTTGTACAAGTGTATGCACCGACATCAGACTCATCGGACGAGGTGATAGAAGAGTTTTATGAAGTGGTACAAGAAGTGCTGGATAACATCCCGAAGAAAGATGTGACTATACTCATGGGGGACTGGAATGCTAAGCTGGGAAAATCAGTAACAAAAACAGCCAACATTGGTACATATGGACTTGGAATTAGAAATGAGAGAGGTGATAGATTGGAAGAGTTTTGTATGACAAACAACTTAATTGTAGGGAACACCATCTTTCAACATCATCCTTGTAGGTTGTGGACATGGAAGAGCCCTGGTGATGGTGTGAGAAATCAGATTGACTATATCATGATTGGTAGAAGATGGAGGTCATCACTACAGAATGTGAAGACACGACCAGGTGCCGATTGTGGAAGTGACCACCAACTACTGGCAGCCAAATTCAGATTGAAGTTGAAAGCCAAAAGATCAAGTGCGCCACCAAGCAGATACGATGTTGATGACATCCCGTCACAATTTACTCTGGAAGTGAGGAACAGATTTTCGAAACTCTTACAGTCAGAAGAAGATGAAAAAACACCAAATGAGCTTTGGGAGAGCATGAAGGAAATTGTCCAGTCTGAAGCCAAAAAGCACATCCCAAAAAAACAGAGGAAGAAACAAGTTTGGATCTCACAGAGCACATTAGATCTTGCTGATGAGAGGAAAAAGGCCAAAGTAAAAGGTAAAAAAGAGGAGTGGTCTCGTCTAAACAAGGAAGTTGCCAGGAGTGCTAGAGAGGACAAGAAAGCTTTTGTTGAAAAGAAGTGTGATGACCTCGAGTCCAGTGCAGGTGACTCAAAGAAGATGTTCAAAATAATCAAAGATGTAACCGGAAAATGGACCCCGAGAACTGATGTTATCAATGATGAAAATGGAAACACCTTGACAGAGACAGAGGATATAACGCGCAGGTGGGTGGAATATAGCACCATGCTGTATAACGCAAAGGACCCTCAACACACATACAGTCATGGATCAGCAGAAGATGAGCCTCCATTATTGAGATCAGAAGTACAGAAAGCATTACATCAGATGAAAAATGGAAAGTCACCAGGAACAGATGGCATACCTGCAGAAATGTGGAAGGCCACAGGTGAAGAAGGTGTTGATCTCCTGTGGCGTCTCTGTATTTCTATCTGGAAGGAGAAAGAATGGCCGAAAGACTGGTGTAGAGCTGTCTTCATTCCTCTACCAAAAAAAGGCAATTTTAAGGAATGCTCCAATCATCGCACCATCAGCCTCATTTCACATGCCAGTAAGGTGCTGCTCCGGATCATCATAAATAGAATGAAATTAAAGCTAGATCAGGAGATTTCTATTATGCAGGCTGGTTTCAGAGAGGGGAGAGGAACTAGGGACCAAACTGTCAACATCAGGAACATCATGGAGAAGTGCAAAATACATCGACTCCCCCTGTACATGGTCTTCATAGACTACTTCAAGGCCTTCGACTGTGTCAGCCACAATGAAATGTGGGAGACCATGAAGAAAATGGGTTTCCCAAAACACCTCATCGACTTGACCTGTAGGCTGTATGAAGACCAAGAATCTGCAGTGAGAACATCAAGTGGTGATACAGAATGGTTTGCCATAGGAAGAGGATTACGGCAAGGGTGCATATTGTCACCAAGCTTCTTCAATGTGTATTCTGAAGATATTATGAGAGAAGCATTGGAGAGCTTTGAAGGTGGTGTGAAATTCGGAGGAATTAAAATTACCAACTTAAGATATGCTGATGATACCACACTCATATGCAGCAGCCGAAAAGAACTCATGGACCTTCTACAAAGGGTAAAAGAAGCAAGTGAGAAGAAAGGTCTTCTGCTGAACACTAAAAAGACAAAAATAATGGTAATGGACAAAGAGGACACAGGGGCTGACTTCTCACTAGATAAACAGAAGATAGATGTTGTACAACAGTTCGAGTACCTAGGATCTCTTATCAACACCAAGAGTGACAGTTCAACGGAGATCAAACGTAGACTGGCAATAGCTCGCAAGACATTACAAGATATGTCAACTATCTGGAAGAGCAAAGGGCTATCAATGAATCTCAAGGTACGCTTCCTGAAAGCAACCATCTTCTCCATCGCCACATATGGAAGTGAGTCATGGGCAATGACAAAGAATGACAGGAAACGAGTTGATGCATTTGAGATGTGGTGCTATAGGCGACTCCTACGAGTTTCATGGAGGGAGAAGAGAAGCAATCACTGGGTATTGGAAAAGGTTAGAACAAAGCTCACACTAAGGAGGGACATCAACATCAGAAAGCTGCGCTACTTTGGTCATATTACCAGGAGAGATAACAGTGTCTAGAAATTAATTCTGCAAGGTGCAGTAGAAGGTAGTCGTGGCAGAGGACGCCCTATAACATCATGGACTGATGACATTAAAAGGATCACTGGTTTAAGTACGATAGAAGCAACACGACGTGCATCAAACCGAACCAAATGGCGAGCTCTTGTGAAGGCCACAGCAGCACCACCTGGTGCCATCTGACATAGAGAGAGAGAGAGAGTTCATTAATACTAGTCTTGGTCGGGAAAATGTCGTGCACTTCGTGTTAGGCATACAGGTTGTTTGTAAACGAGGGTGTATTTAAAAACATTGGCCGCTAAAGCAGGGAAATAACTGTGTTTCTTGGACTTCTTTATCTTATCTTTATTCGTCATTAAGAAGATGAAAATGTTCCCAAATTCTGGGAGATTTTTGTTGTTTGTATTTATTTTCTCGCTATTTATTATTTATACCTTTTTCCGAAGGCTAATTGCTGTTGAAAGGAGATGACAAAAGTCAAAATGTGAATGGGTTAAGCTTATTTGATGACAAATTGGACATGCTCAGAATATGTTGATTCATATCTCATTTTAAAGAGCTTGAACAATCCTTTGAAATGATAGGTCTCCCATGGTCAGGGGATTCTTGGAACCAAAGTTATCGTAAATTTTCTTTCGCAGATCTGACCCAATTTTAATAAGCAATTTGGAGCCATATATTATTGTGACCATGTACAAGTAAGACATGTATGTACCAAATATATGCTAATTACAAATAATAATTTTAACCCCTTTTTTAATTTTAAAAGTTAAACATTGAATGAATTTTGTTGAATAAATGAACCGTGATTAACACAAGGAAGTTGAATACCATTGTTTTCCATTCTGCTTATATACAGAAACGGTCCCTTTTCTAAGTAAATTCAGTAATGGCCCTAGCGATCAGACCAGCGATTGCGCTGCACTCAAATAAGTATAAACAACTGAATATAATAACACTCGGTGAGAGAGTGGAAAACTGTCCGAAATTGTCCATTTTAATAGTCAAGGTTACTAAAATCCTTTCAAATCCTACTGCTATCAGGCCGCGCCTCTTGGATTACGCCGAAACATTATCAAAACGCCAAGCAAAGCGCTTCAAGAACCCATCGTTGACGCAGTGGGAACTGGCTGGCACGTCAGAGGGTGGTGAGACACAAGTGGTCACTCAAAATACAGACGACGCTGGCCACGGGCGTATTCACAAATATTCAGGTTAAAATATGCGAATGAGGTTACGTGATCAAGTGAATGGGACGAACGCTTAACAACGGTTTAAATTCAAAAAATGATACTGACACTGGAGTTGGTTATAATATCCAACTCCAGGTCCAGCAGTTTTAGTAAACAATTTAGTTCCAACGTGTGATGAATTTTATGGGGTACTATAATTAAAATTCATTGTTAAATGAAAACAAACGGAAATTCACAAATAACGGCCGTTCGTGTCCACCGTCGTCTGTCAAAATACATATTTCAGAGCACGCCCTCAATAGTGTGGTGCATGAATCTGCCTACATTGCTATTGGACATTCCTATATGCACATTCTAGTACAAGTATTTTGCATGTTCAATAAACACCAATATAATGGGTTTCCTGCACTATGCCAATTCAAGTCACCATTTACCCCATTATCTGTTCGTAGAAAACCTGCGCGCATAGTGCAAGGGATATTTTGACACTAATATGACATGAATTTAGGTTACTTAGATTATATTTGAAAGAGGTTTCGGGTTATTTTAAAGGATGTTCTTCAGATCGAATATTAAAGGGGGTTGACTTAATAAATGCAGCTGATGAAGCAACCTACACCCAACCTTAAACATTAGCTCAAAATGAGCCTCAAATGCTCAACCAACATACATAGCGTATTAATCACTACATTTTCACCAGCTCAAATATGTGAATGCTAAAAAACATGTCCTAAAGCCAGTGCACCTCTTCAACCCGCTAAGGCAGTGTTTATAAATACTTCGGTGTGAGCCTGACATTTTTATCTCCTTGACAACGTTTTTTCTTCTTTCTTGACCCCCTTTTAGGGTTAATTTCTTATTCATGATTCACTTGTCCAAGTTACTGAGCAATATAAGGCTAATGAAAGTCAATTACAAGTTTCCTGTTACTTTTTTTTTGCCGAGTGATGAGGGGACTTTTTCATTATTTGATCAGATTTCATTATTGATATGTATAATGCAAATGTTTGATCTACCCATATTGATACGGGGGCTTAAGCAAAGGCATTTACAATAAAACACCCTACTTTTGAGCATAGTTCCCAGTTTCATATTTTACAAAGTGAAAAATATGTGTGAAATTGCTAAAAAACACGGGTGAAAAAAAAAGTGAAGCGGGCAGGTAATGGGAAATTCAAAATAGACTTTCAGGCACCAAAGGTTCGACTGCGCACGAAGCGTGAACAATCTTAATTGTTTTGTGCGAAGCATGGCACATAAACAAATTGGAGCCGTTTCAATGTCCCCTATTCAGAGTCAGGACCATTTTTTTATCCCTTTTGTGGGACTTTTTTTCTGTTGTGTTGAGTGTTTGTCTCAGATGTTGATTAATCTGTAACTTTTTACACTTACCGATTGCAACGTGGGGTATCATGTTTTTGTATGTCCCCACTACACTCCCACGTCCCCTTGGACCAGAGTTGCAATTGGGAAGTGCACCTGAGCCAGACCCCAAGATGTAAACAGCCACATGGAGAAAATTTGGAATTACTTACTCTAAATGAAAATACAACAAAGATTGGAGATTTGAATCCATACATTCATTATATGGAATCATTTAAGTCTGAAAAAGTGCCCAGATTTTGTGGGTCGTAACTTGGGATGTGGACAGGGGTACTGGAATTCTCCAATATTGGGCCTATGTTCAGTTTTGATATGCGTGTTTTTATATCAAATTACAACAATTTGAAGTTGATCAAATTACAACAATTTGAAGTTTTCAAGTACAATATCTAAAACAATGTCCCATTTAGGCAATAAATGAATATAAAGATGGGTAGCAAAAAGTGCCAAATAGATAAAAAGGTGGAGGAGACTTTTTAGTGTCTGTACAAAGTTTGGTTTCAGTTATTTTTTCTTAAATACACCGCTTTGGAGCCAACAACATTCGGATTAGTCTACCCTTGCTTGATTTATCATCCCTTAATTCTCATTCTACTCGCGTAGTAATTCAGGAAGAGCCTTTTAAAGGCATATTATGTGATCTTTTCCAGAGAGGGCCCTCTATTCATTATTTTTTTAGAAAGTAGATTTTCTTGCAGATTTACATTTCTGATCATAAATCATACATACATTCCAAGTTACAGAGCGATACGATTCCTAATTACCTCAAAATCATGGTTTTGGAGTGAATTTAGAGTGAATAATAAACTGTCGGATATTCCGACAGTTTATTTTCACTCTAAAATCATGATTTTGAAGTAATAAGAATCGTATCGCCCTGTAACTTGGAATGTATGTACGATTTATGATCAGAAATGTAAATCTGCAAGAAAATCTTCTTTCGATGTTGAGGGCGTTCCCTGGAAAGATCACATAATATACCTTTAAGGCTTAAAAGCCTTAAACGTTCTGGGCTTATAAGCCCAGAACGTGTAAGTGTGTCCTCTCCCTCTTGCCCAAAGATGAATATTCATCTAGTATATTACACAGATAGAAACAGCTAACAACACATTCATTTTATGTTTTGTTTTCTTTAATGACATGGAGAGCACATTTTACACTGATAATTGAATATTGCTTTTATTATGTAAACACCTTGGAATGAGTAGAATACCAATATAACTTTATCTTCTGGACACATAACAAATATAAACAAATCAACAAGTTTTGTTCAGTCACAATATGGTAACCCCAAATTTGATGAAAAGATGTTGTTTATTTGCATGAAGAATGAAAATGCAGCAACACAAGACATTTTGACGCCACAAAATGGTACAGTGGAATTTTGTTCTCACAATTTTGCTTTGGCATCACAAATTACGTTATTGTGCTATCTTCTCAGGAGACGCCCTCTATCCTTGATTTATTTCTGAAAGCAGATTTTCTTGCAGATTTACATATCTGATCATAAATAAATTCTGAATTATGGGGCGATATGATTCCCATTACTTCAAAATCATAGAATATATTTAATATTCATGATCAAAATGTAAATCTGCAAGAAAATCGGCATAAACAAGAATCGAGGATAGAGAGTCTCCCCGGGAAATGATTGCATAATATGCCTTTAAAGAGTTAACACACATGTGTGTTGTCAATAAGCTATTTTGGAAAATGTAAGGTTCAGACCTCAACATTTTTGTTTGCATTATTAGGAATATATTGTTTTAACATAGTTTGTGCTAATGATTTCCACTGTATCTTCAAATTCCGATTCTGCTTTGGATGTTTAATTCCATGTCTACATAACTGAGACAACGCTATTTAAGGTTAAAGTGTATCCCTGGCATGCCTGGTCAAAGACAAGTCAAAAGAAGTTATAATTGCAATCAAAACTATATAAATACTGCCAGCTATATTCCAAAATTGAAATGAAACAAAAACCTCTTTTTATTATGCCACGCACACAGAATTGTCATTACTGATAATTGATGTTCTTATTGCTCTTTCAAAACTTATTTTATGATGTCAATTTTTAACTTTTGATAAGTGGTGGGGGGGGTCGTGTTTACCGACGGGGTTATGTCAGGGGGGCACTGGACTCCCTCCTGGGTAAGCCACTGGTGGTACTCACAAACTTGGGTCTACTCCGAATCAAATCATGACATTTTGAAAACGATAAGGGCCGGGGGAGGGGGTTCTCGCCTAATTGGTTAAACGGTATACGGGATGTTCCGCTCTATAATGGATCGCTTTTTATGCAAACAATCCCGAAACATAGGGAATGATTTGTGCTGGAAAATCCCTAATAATGGGGCCATTTGTTACAAATGGGGTTTTTTTCCGAGAAAAAAAATGAGATACTTGGGTCTCTAATGAAGCAAAATCCTTAGAAATGGGTACCGTTATTTCCTAAATCACCCTTAGCAATGGGTAGGGGTTTTGAATCACCAGCGGCACCCCCACCCCTAACTAAAGCAAATCTGAGTATACCCACAACATAATACCCTCTTCCCCCCTCCCCCACTTATCAAGTTTTTGAGCTGACTGAAAGAAAAAAATGGGACAACTTTTACTATTTTTTTTGTCGGTACATCATGCCTTTCGTCGGTACAACTATGCCTTGCCCCCTCCCCCTGTCAGTGGCATAACCAGAGGGGGCGATCGCCGACAGTTGAGATTGACACTGTCGGTTTATTTGACCAGAGGAATCATGGAATTATGATGGTCAAAAGTACACTGATGAAATTTGTTCGCGCACTACGCGCGCATGTCCCATAAATGCAATATTCTTTGGTACAAGCTTGTTTAGAGCCAAAATGTACCTCATTCGTGCCAAAATAGGTGTAAACTCAGCTACGCCACTGCCCCTTGTTTCAAAAAGCTGGCTACACACCACTGGTCTGAAAGTCTATGGAAAACTCTAAAAATGTGCATCTCAAATTCAAAATATGCTGGATTATATAGTCTAGGATCTTGAAACATGCCATTTACATGTATAGGAGGTGCTATCATGAGCATGAATAATTATTTTTTAAACTAATAATTAAAGACAAATAAAAGAACAACAGACTATTTTGCCAAGCAATGTAAGATGTGGACCTCAATCCTGAGATGCCCAAAATGTCAAATGATATTTCTTTGCACTCTCAAATTTGTGTAATTCAAAAAGTATACATTGAACCCTAAAATAAGTAAGTATACATATTTACACGCAGCGGTGGAAATACCCACATGACTTTCCACCCGGGGTTGACTAGGATTTGTGGACTAAGAATATTTCTAACCATCGACGGTTACCCTTTATGTTCTAACCCAGGGTTGCACAAAGTGCGGGAGCAGGGAGCACCGCTCCCGGGAAATAATGAGCAGAATTGGGGAAATAATGCCAAGTGGAAAATGAAAAAGTATTGGGGAAAGGGTGAAAAAAATGAAGCTTTCCCCAGTGGCGACGCTACAAGGGGCAAGGGGAGGGCATTTCCCCAAAAGATATTTTTGTGCCCCCCACCCCTTCAAAAAAATTCTATTTAGTTAAAATTAGAAAAAATAGACAATTTTAAGCATAATAAAGGCAATTTTTTTTCGCGCTTCGCGCCGTTTTTCCCATTAAATTACCAGAAAAATTTCACCATTTTAGCGTAAAATGCCACAAAAAATGTTTGTGCTTGACGCAAATCATTTTTTTCATGCTCCCCTAACAAAATGTCTAGTCCAATATTGTAATCTGATTTTTATCAAACCTGTAAGTATAGGTGGGGAAATGTTAAGCTCAAAACCTTGCTCCTGGGGAAGAAAACAACTTTGTGCAACCCTGGTTCTAACCCAACATTTATAAAAAGAAATGAATCAGTTGACAAAGTGGTCATAAGTGGGAATCGAACCATGGACCTCTGCATTGTAAAGCGTGTAAGTCAATCACTAGACTAGGGAGGGGTGAACTGGCCAAGACATGATTTAATTGCTCTTATTATTACGGAATAAAGCTATACTACTGTTATGATCAGTACATACAATACTCAATTTTAGTATTAATAAATATAGCTGCGACACACATGCTCGGGTTGACAGTCATGTGGGTATTTCCATTACTGCATTTACATATAGGCTTTTTCTTCACAGCATTCAAAAATGGAATAATGGTTACGGCAGTGCTCACAATGTTATGGCTGAACAAAGTTCCAATTTCATTTCCAATCTCAGTTTCAGATAATGTCAATTTTCACCCCAGTTTTTTTCCCTATGAAGCATAGATGTGAACCCCAATAAACTATACATATTTGGAAAGGTCTTGGATTGAGAAATCCGAATCTGGCATGTAATTTCATGTATTAAGATAACAGAATGAAAATCTGGAACATTTATACAACACACTTTTTTGGCAAAATTCTTCACTTCTTTAGAATACAACATTTTAGGATTTGCCCCTATCATAAAAATAGTGTCATAATTTGGAATCCCTGAACAATTTCCTTTCCAAAAAAGTATAGTTTGGTTGGGGTATGGGCTATACTTCCAGCTACAGTATTTTAAATGCACAAAGACATAGTTTTAAGAAATTTTAAGTGCGTCACGATGGCCATAAGGTGTTGAAATTCATCCAATGTTTTGAGAGTCCTTGGGAGATTAATTATGCTAAGAATTTTGAATCTTTGGATTCTTCTCCAGTCAAATAGTGTGTTCTGCAGATTTTCTACAAGAATCAACTTGTGATTCTGCAAATTTACTGGAAGCAATCTTAGAATGGATTTTTGAATTCTCTACCAATATCAAAACATGGTGGTATTGATGGGAGAGGGTTCCCTGGTCACCCTTGAGAGCCAGAGTACTGCTCTTGTTCTCACATTCTACTGTGAATAGGCCAGCATCCACTCATCACATTATCATGGCACTCTTAGCATAAATAACCCCTTGCACTCCTACTTTCAAGTCTTACAAGCTCTCGCAGTGGCGTAGCTAGGATTTTTTTCAGGGGGGGCAAGATTTCTAAAATTTTCGTAAAAGGTTGCCCCAATTTTTTTTCTAGTCACTTACCTCGTGAATTTCACGTAAGTGGGGGGGGGGGGGCTCAAAAAATTTCGCACAGTCCAAAAAAATCGCACAGTCAAAAAATATCGCACAGTAAACATGTAAATGTACTACATTTACAATTTTGCCTTCTATTTGGCTAATAACCTCGGTCTTTTTTCTCAATTTTTTCCTATTTCCTTGTTTTCTCACCCTTTTTTTTTTTAGAGGGGTGGGGGGCGGGGGCACAAATTGGATTTTTTCGTCAGGGGGGCATTTGCCCCCCCCCCCCTGCCCCCCCCCCCCCCCCCCGAGCTACGCCACTGAGCTCTCACTATACACTTCCATAATGCTTGAAATGTTCTCAGTGCTAGTCCATTCTCATATTTGCACTACGTTCTTTGTGTGTGTATTAAGAAAGTATAAACAGAGCCTTCTGCATGCTCCAGTCATTCGTTCATTTTGGCGCTTGAAGAATAAACATAGCATTAAATAACATTTAACAACATAGTCCCCACTGTACAAGTTGGGTTGTATTGTAAACCTGCTACAAATGCCAGAACACTATATGTCATGCTTGACTGAATAAGCACCATAGTATCACAGTAGCAGCACCATGGGGGTGTTCTATTGGGTAGCTGGGTGAATGAGCTAGGCAGCCATAAATCCAAATGCATCCTAGATAATTCTTCCACTTGCATGTTGTAAGTTTCTCATGCTTCTGCAGCACTGCACTGTCAGTACCTGAAATATTGAATACAATATTAAATAAATTATCTTTTACATGAATTAACTCATATAATTAGCTGTAGCATCCATCTGTTTACTGTCCACATACAGGGTGTATCATCAAAAATAGGACTCTGTTTCATGATGGTGTAATCTTATTATAATCATTAGACCATGACCAATTTAGTCTCATTGTAAAGCCCAATTAATTATTAGATCCGGAAAATATAAGATCAATCGATGCAAAATAAGAAAACTAGCGTACTTTGCATGCACGTCCAAGCACCTCTGAAATGGACCCTAAATGGCGTTAACCAGAACACTATTTTGATACCCCTAAATGGTGTAAGCCGTAACACATACACACCCTACCCTAAATCAATAATGCACCCCTAAATGGCGTAATATATGCTCAAAATAATCTTAATTCATAATCATGTGATATGCATGATGTAGCGATTAAAGTACGGAAATATTAAAAGAATTGTTTCAACATTTTGCATGTTTATTGAAAAGTCACACATATAGAACAATTAGTACCCCTAAACGTCGATCTACCTGGATGCTGTAATGGATACCCTAAAGTGCGATTCCCACTAAAAATACCCCTTTTTCAGAAAGAAGCCACGACGTCGTGTGGTGAAATCTGGACCCTTTTCAACGTTTTTTATGGATGTGGAATCGCGGATACGTACACGCTTGGTATGTTCATTGACCCCTCGCCCTGTCAGTGTCTCTCTCAAGGGCAATTCTCAACATTCAAATTTTCATCGGAACAACTATGTTTTGCCCCTACCAACCCGTTTCAAAAAGCTGGCTACGCTACTGATATTAAAAGGAAAAGTACTGCATTTCATGATCGGGAAGGGGAGAGGGACAATTCTCTTCTTTTTGTTTTGTTCTGATCAGGCTCTTAAACCAGGAATACTCTGCAATTCCCCAATTATATGTACTCGAAAACATCGTTCCAAATTAGTTTTTTAATTAGTAATTAGTATTTACATGACTCTGGTCATAATTAAGGTATTAAATTAATATTAAAATATTCCTAGACATATGCGCTGGACAAATGGGAGCAATCATCTGCAATGCAACCAAATAGGCACAATTCAACTGAATTGATAGCCAAAAGTGCAGCCTCCCCCCCCCCCCACCAACCCAGTAGCATAACCAGGGGGAGCAAGGGGAAAGTGTCCCCACCCCCTGAAAAAATTGACCGGGAAATGAGACAAAAAGTGAAGGAAAGGGAAAGAAAAGGGACAGAAAGGAATACAGGCAAATTAGTAAGTCAGCTTGTCATTTACTTGACTCAAAAAGTAACATGAAAATCCTGGCTACGCCACTGGGTTGAAATGGTGTTCACCGGGGAAAAAATACCCTTTGCCCGCATTGACAAGTGACTCTGGCTACGCTACTGACTGAATTTCATTTCGGTATTTTGACAGAATACAAATCAAAACCCAAACTCCATGATAATATGTGCCATATAAATATAATGATTACTTTGGTGCCATGTTTTTTTCTTCATGAGTTGAGACTTTCTTGCTCTCTACCCTCAAAATTAAGGACGTAAATCTTTAGCCTAGTCACTGTATTATTATTACTTACAGTCACATGCATTATTGTGATCTCTCTTTTTTTGTCTGGCTAATGCAGTAAAAGTTGGATGGCTAAAAAGCTTCAACGGCAGTCATAGATAAATATTGCCACAGTTCCTGTTTTGACAAAAAAGAAAAGAACAAGCAGATGTATCAGTGGCGAAAAAAAGGGCAAAGAAAGAAAAGAAGAAAGGGAAAGAAAAAAATTCGCAGTACAAAAAGCACAACAGTCAACAAAATCGAAATTCACGAGGTGACTGACTGGGAAAAAAATTGGGGCAACCTTTTACGAAAAATTCCGGGACGGAATTATTCTAACCAGGATTTTTTTGGCTGTGCCCCCCCCCCCCTGACAACCAACCTCTGTTACGCCCCTGAGATGTATCCATTCAAATAGTTAATGGTTTTGCAGATTGATATAAGTTTTATCTAGGATACAGGTCAAAGTTTCAGATCATTTCTAACACTGGATGAATTGAATATGGGTTTTGCAACCAAAACCAAATTAATTGGTTCAAATTTTTTTTTTTTTTCGAAAATGGGATCAATGTGAATGCTGTACATGTATGAGGCCATCATTTTATCGGTGTTCCAAATTATATGAAGTTATGACCCCCCCCAAATAGCCCACATCAATAATAAATTGCATGACACTTTCTGACAACTTTGTGTATATAGTAACAGAACAGAACCATGTCACACCTTGTTTTCCTTGAAGGGTTTTGTGGTCTTCAAGAAAATTCTATGGCATTTGGGAGACAGATCATTCGCATTGCAACCTATACTGGATAGAATGAACTACAAAAATGTAGGCATATAGGGTTCAGCAGAATCCGTGAACACAGATTTCATGGCGTAATTCACGGATTTCATACTTGATCATGGATTTGGGAAATTGTACTGTAAAATCTCGGAAATGCTAGTTCAGCCTTCAGTTTCAGTTTTATTTGATAATAAGAATCACAAATTATCCGAATTGAGGCTTTTTAAGAACTACACTGTGTGATTTTTTGTATA
>JAYJML010000577.1:0-23194 GCA_035610835.1 Ophiura sarsii
AAACAAACTTTGCCCACCAACCAGGAGGGAAAAAAAAGATGACCCACTGCCGAGTAAAAAAGAAGAAAATGACTCACCCGACTCGCCCAACTTAATGTAAAGAAAAACAGTAAAACCTAAAAAAAACCCACCTTTACCGCCTTTGCCCAACAACAACAAAAAACTGCCGCCAAAGGCAGCAACAAAAAGAATGTCGCCTACTTCGGTGGCATTTTTTTTTATTCCGCCCGACTCCAACTTCCATGCCCCCCCCCAGAAAATCAAATGGTGCGTCCCTTATAACACGATTAACGTAACTTTTTGTTTTCATTTATTTTCACCATGCAACGGGGGGGGGGGGGGGGGGGGGGGGGGGGGGGGGGGGGGGGTATGTTGTCTAAAAGTATGTTGTCTACCAAAGTTGTAGGGAATTTCCGGTGTTTCCGGTTACGACCGTAACTGTACACATAAAGACGTGAGCGCAATAAGTCCGTAAGTCCATATTTAACATTTTGAGATACAGGCATTTAAAGTTGACAAAATATTGAAGTAATCAACATAACAGTTCGTTTCGTTGTTACTTGGTGAGTATTATATAGGTTTTGTCTCTGGGATTTATATTCTGCACACAAATAGTACTTACATTTGTTTATTGACCAATATTTCTAACTCAGGGTACAGGGTTATAAGTCGTGAATTGGTGTTTCAAATAAGGTTGACATGTCACACATATCAAAATAATTGTGATTAGATATCAATTTATGCAAGATCTCAATCGATTATCAAATACGAATGCTCTGTAGCTCATCAATTATCTTTGTGATTTAATCATAAATAGCTCATCAATTATCTTTGTCATTTAATCATAATACGTCGTATATCAATGTAACTCTTTGTTTTTATTTTATTTACCACGCAACTCCGTTAACACTTTACATAGCTCGTAAGTATGTTAATAAAATACACTCCCATTGTTGATTGTGACTTTGGGACGCACCATTAGATACTCGGGGGGGGGGGGGGGGGGGCATGGAAGTTTAAAAAAACACATTGCCCACTATCCAGGAAAACAAACAAACTTTGCCCACCAACCAGGAGGGAAAAAAAGATGACCCACTGCCGAGTAAAAAAGAAGAAAATGACTCACCCGACTCGCCCAACTTAATGTAAAGAAAAACAGTAAAACATAAAAAAACACCTTTACCGCCTTTGCCCAACAACAACAAAAAACTGCCGCCAAAGGCAGCAACAAAAAGAATGTCGCCTACTTCGGTGGCATTTTTTTTTATTCCGCCCGACTCCAACTTCCATGCCCCCCCCCAGAAAATCAAATGGTGCGTCCCTTATAACACGATTAACGTAACTTTTTGTTTTCATTTATTTTCACCATGCAACGGGGGGGGGGGGGGGGGGGGGGGGGGGGGGGGGGTATGTTGTCTAAAAGTATGTTGTCTACCAAAGTTGTAGGGAATTTCCGGTGTTTCCGGTTACGACCGTAACTGTACACATAAAGACGTGAGCGCAATAAGTCCGTAAGTCCATATTTAACATTTTGAGATACAGGCATTTAAAGTTGACAAAATATTGAAGTAATCAACATAACAGTTCGATTTCGTTGTTACTTGGTGAGTATTATATAGGTTTTGTCTCTGGGATTTATATTCTGCACACAAATAGTACTTACATTTGTTTATTGACCAATATTTCTAACTCAGGGTACAGGGTTATAAGTCGTGAATTGGTGTTTCAAATAAGGTTGACATGTCACACATATCAAAATAATTGTGATTAGATATCAATTTATGCAAGATCTCAATCGATTATCAAATACGAATGCTCTGTAGCTCATCAATTATCTTTGTGATTTAATCATAAATAGCTCATCAATTATCTTTGTCATTTAATCATAATACGTCGTATATCAATGTAACTCTTTGTTTTTATTTTATTTACCACGCAACTCCGTTAACACTTTACATAGCTCGTAAGTATGTTAATAAAATACACTCCCATTGTTGATTGTGACTTTGGGACGCACCATTAGATACTCGGGGGGGGGGGGGGGGGGCATGGAAGTTTAAAAAAACACATTGCCCACTATCCAGGAAAACAAACAAACTTTGCCCACCAACCAGGAGGGAAAAAAAGATGACCCACTGCCGAGTAAAAAAGAAGAAAATGACTCACCCGACTCGCCCAACTTAATGTAAAGAAAAACAGTAAAACATAAAAAAACACCTTTACCGCCTTTGCCTAACAACAACAAGAAACTTGCCGCCAAAGGCAGCAACAAAAAGAATGTCGCCTACTTCGGTGGCATTTTTTTTTTATTCCGCCCGACTCCAACTTCCATGCCCCCCCCAGAAAATCAAATGGTGCGTCCCTTATAACACGATTAACGTAACTTTTTGTTTTCATTTATTTTCACCATGCAACGGGGGGGGGGGGGGGGGGGGGGGGGGGGGGGGGGATGGGGGCACTGGCGGTGAACGGATGCGCATCTCTGGCCGTAGAGAAAACAATGTTTACTAGGTATCAGGTATGGGTAATAAATTGGCGGCGGACAGTACATACGCACATCAGACTTAGGGAGCAGTTCCATTTGTACGCGATAAAAATTGCGAGAATGTTCCGGGCCCCGATGAATTTTTTTTATCGCGAACAGTTGCGCGAACAGTTGCGAGAAGCAAAGGATTATTTATCGAGTAGCGTATTACCGCTTGTTTAAATATAACGAAAGATAAGTGGTCGGTATGTAAATAGAGCTTCGGGCTATTTATTCTAGTTGTAAGGTACAAATTCAGCATTTCATGTTTTTAGAGATAATGTTATTGATTATGGATGTTTAACGTAAATTGTATTACCCTCGTGTATTTGCTAAACAATGTCCCGCTCTATTTGCTAAACATACCCCAGGGTATGGCAGAGGCCTCGTATCTATTTTATCGGGGCCTGATGACTATTTTATCGCGAATCAACTTGAAAAACATCGGGTCCAAAACATATCAGGCCCCGATACAGTCGCGATAAATTTATCGCGTATAAATGGAACTGCTCCCTTAGAGGCAATGTTAGCGGGAAAGGGGGGTGTAGGGCGATCGTCACCGGTGCCGGACCGATGCAAGCGTCGGCTTAGAGGCAATTTCATTTTAAGTTAGGCCTATTGTTAAGCGAGGGGAGGGTTGTGAATCAGAACTTGAATTTAAAATAAATAAAAAAACCGGTTTTTGTGCAAGTTGATCATACCACAACACTGACAGAACAGAACACCCCCTACGAAAATAAACGAAAATACAAAATTTTATTTCAAAATGTCTTTTTTTCTTCAATTTATTTCACTTTAAATTGTTCTACTCTCTTAAGGGAGCAAATCAAAACTCGACCGCGCGGCAACCGCCGGTTCCGCCCGGTTGGACCGCATATCATTGTTTAGAACTAAACAATGAAACCGGCTGCCAACTCGGACTTCGGAACCGGCGGTTGCCGCGGCGGTCGAGTTTTGATGTGGTCCCTAACCAAACCAATTTTTTTTTAAAGTATTCTGTTGTTATCAGACGGATTTCTTCGGAACGGACTTAAAAAAAAATAATAATAAAAAAAGTTTCGCGTAGACTTACACTTTTGTATTATGCCCATATTCCACATGACGCGTCTTCATCAGTGAATTTAGATGCCCGTGCTGACCAGCAAAATCAATGTAAAATCAGAGCATTGAATTACGCGAAACATTTAACGCAATCAGCGCCCGCGACTTAACTGCGATGAGCTTGTAATAAAAAATAGCCTACTCGCTATTAAATTCTGCTTGCAACTGAATATCACACCTACCCCCCACCCCAACACCACCCCCACCCATCCCCACCCCACCACCACCAGACCCCACCCAACTCGACATTTAACTCAATCAACGCCCGCGACTTAACAGCGATGAGCTTGTAATAATGGTCAAATATCAGTAGTCCTACTCGCTATTAAATTTGCTTGCCACTGACTATCCCACCTACCCCTCCCCCAAACAGCACCCAACCCCAACCACTACCAAACCCCCACCCCCACCACCATCCAACCCCTACACAACCCCCACCAAACCAACCCGACATGTCTTCACAGTCTCTCTGTGCCAATTACAATTGCTTGCACTAGAGTTTTCGTCTTTTTTGAACTGTTTTACAATTAGAAGTAATCCAAAATGACATAGTGGACACAAAGTTGGACTCTGTCGAGTCCAGGATCAAAATATTCACTGTTTCAAGCTAAAAGAAAGTCAGAGTGCACACAGGTATGTGAAACACACTAGGGCAGTTGTTGTTCCCTTGAGATAGAGAGACATACTGCAAAGAATAAAATAGTGGCAAAAAGTAAGAAGGAGGCCAAGAGGATTACAAATTATGCATAATAAAGAGATAAGTATATACACCGTAAAGAAAGTTAGCGGGTTATTAAGAAAACCATAAACAGATCACTTCAAGTTTGTTGAAATGTGAAGAGGCAAATGCATGACCGCATCTTAATAGAAGTAAATAGGATGACATAGAGTGAACTTTGTGGAGTTCAAGGAAGCAGGCTGAGTTGAAAAAGCAAACAAAAATTGCTGAAAAAAGAGGGTACGTGGAATTTAAAAATATGAATAAATAAATGAATAATGGAGAAATAATAAATAAATTAAAAATAAAACCTGAGAAAAGGAGACCACTGACTGCCAACCAGAGCAATCCCAGGACCATGTCCAAACTAGGTGGGACAATTAAATATTTTAATTAATTGCCTAAATAATTATGAAAATGGAAATTAGACAAAATCCAACTTAAGTTTGAAGCTCATCGAGTGTAATACCAGTATACCGTTTCGAATCATATCATCATAGCTCATCTCATCTATATTCACACATAATTATACATAATTAGGACATTACCTGGAAACTGGAGTTGAAATAAATAAAGAAGAAGACAAAAGTTGTTGCCAAAGCTAATTGTTGTATGCCCCTTCTGAGTGCATTGTAAAAGGGAGAAATGAATTGTTATCCACACAAACTTGTGGTAATTTTTGTGTACTGAACTTGACTACGAACTTGAGAATTTATCTCAATACCATCTTGTTTACAATCAATTGAACATTCTGAGTGCATTGTAAAAGGGAGAAATTAATTGTTATCCACCCAAACCTGTGGTAAATTTCTAGAGATTGAACTTTAGAATGTGTATCAATATCATCGCATTGTAAAAGGTTAAGAAATTAATTGTGACCCACACACACCTGTGGTAATTTTTTTGTGTATGTGAACTTGTGAACGAACTTGAGAATTTATATCAACACCGTTTTATTTTGTCAATAACAGGCCATGGTTTGGTCTGATACAATTAATTATTCCAAGAAGAGAACGATTAATTCATTTAACTTGTCCAATTTATGTTGTTTTGATGTGGTTGGAAAATTCAGACAAACTGTAATTTTGAGAAAACATCTCCTTGTGTAATTTAAAAAGCATGTGGTAAACCTTGTAAACTGGCATACATTGATGATCATTTGTGTTAATAATAAAGTTAACTTGAAACTGAAAGGTCGAATGTTTATGAACTGTTATTGTAGGTGGACTTTGGTTTAAGTTTGGTCACAAAAGTAAGAGACTGTAAAATTCAACATCAATTAAATTCGGATTCCACTGTCTGTAGCCGTCGAGACCCCCTACCATTTACTAGGCAATTCCATCAGCCAGCTCGGCACGTTACAGTATTCCTGAACAGTCCCTTTTATCACTTTCCCTACATTCCCTAGCATCTCAACTATACCAAGCATCCCTACTATCCCTACTATCCTTAGCATCCCTACTATCCCAAGCATCCCTACTATCTCAAGCATCCCTCCCAAGTGTGGCTTGGCAGCTTGCGTAGGCGTTTCCCCCTTTTATCTAAACCCAATGAAATATAAATCGTGATTATTTTGTTGATGTTTGGGGGCAACGGTTTAAGTAATATTAGCGTGCCGTATTCGTACGATCAACATAGCAAACCAAGTATAAAGGCCTATAATCACAAAGTTGATGGTACATTGAACTTAACAAACAAATCTTGTTTCTTCATCCAATTAAATCTTCATAGTAATATTCAAAGTTGATTCAGGATACCTTATAAAAGTGGTTTTTTGCGGCCCGCGAGATGTATCAAGAAAAAAGAAGAACACAATCTATTGTACATCATCACAAAAAAACACGAGCTAGCTGATAGCATTTATTGGCACAAATGATGTTCCTCAACGTGCGTATGTCTATTTCCTCATTAATTGTCATCTGTCAGTAGCGTAACCAGAGAGGGAGGCAAATCACCTCCCCTCCCCCCCCCCCCATATTGACGTCGTGTCGGTTGAGATTGACAAGAGGAATTAAATAATAACACACACTTATAGAGCGCTTTACTTTAGTGAGATCTAAACTCAAAGCGCTGTACAACATATAAATACAACAATGATCATAACACTACAGAGATAAACATACACAGAGTCAAATGCATATTTAAACAAGAGATTTGAATGTGTATGGCATCATGCATTATGAAATGAATTATGAAAATAATTATGATTGTCAAAGTACGCACACATGTGTCAAGTGCAATATTCTTTAGTAACGGCTTGTTTAGAGCCAACATATACCTCAATCGTGCTTAAATAAGTGTAAAGTCGACAGTTTCGCTCGCTACCCGCCTCCGACCCCCCCCCCCCTATAACACGCCACCTCAGATTTCTACCGCACACCGTCGACATTACCTATATATAACTTAAGCAACGTTCATCAGGATACGTCAAAACACCGCCAAATCCCTCCCTTCCTAGGCAATGTCTTGCTAAACTGTTATCAGAGGGAAGTATTAACTATTATCATAGGGCTGTATTAACGATTAGCACACCAAAACCTGGAAACAGTGAATATTTTGATCCTGGACTCGACAGAGTCCAACTTTGTTTCCACTATGTCATTTTGGATTACTTCTAATTGTAAAACAGTTCAAAAAAGACGAAAACTCTAGTGCAAGCAATTGTAATTGGTACAGAGAGACTGTGAAGACATGTCGGGTTGGTTTGGTGGGGGGTTGTGTAGGGGTTGGATGGTGGTTGGGGTGGGGGTTTGGTAGTGGTTGGGTTGGGTGATGTTTGGGGGAGGGGTAGGTGGGATAGTCAGTGGCAAGCAGAATTTAATAGCGAGTAGGACTACTGATATTTGACCATTATTACAAGCTCATCGCTGTTAAGTCGCGGGCGTTGATTGAGTTAAATGTCGAGTTAAGTGGGGGTCTGGTGGTGGTGGGGTGGGGTGGTTGGGTGTGTGGGTGGGTGGGTGGGTGGGTTGGGTGGGGGTGGTGTTGGGGTGGGGGTAGGTGTGATATTCAGTTGCAAGCAGAATTTAATAGCGAGTAGGCCTACCGGTGTTTCACCAATATTTTGTATTACAAGCTCATCGCAGTTAAGTCGCGGGCGCTGATTGCGTTAAATGTTTCGCGTAATTCAATGCTCTGATTTTACATTGATTTTGCTGGTCAGCACGGGCATCTAAATTCACTGATGAAGACGCGTCATGTGGAATATGGGCCTAATACAAAAGTGTAAGTCTACGCGAAACTTTTTTTAAATTTTTTTTTTTTAAGTCCGTTCCGAAGAAATCCGTCTGATAACAACAGAACACTTAAAAAAAAAAGTTGTTTGGTTAAGAGAGTAGAACAATTTAAAGTGAAATAAATTAAGAAAAAAAGACATTTTGAAATAAAATTTTGTATTTTCGTTTATTTTCGTAGGGGGTGTTCTGTTCTGTCAGTGTTGTGGTATGATCACCTTGCACAAAAACCGTGTGATTTTTTTTAAAATTCAAGTTCTGATTCACAACCCTCCCCTCGCTTAACAATAGGCCTAACTTAAAATGAAATTGCCTCTAAGCCGACGCTTGCATCAGTCCGGCACCGGTGACGATCGCCCTACACCCCCCTTTCCCGCTAACATTGCCTCTAAGTCTGATGTGCGTATGTACTGTCCGCCGCCAATTTATTACCCATACCTGATACCTAGTAAACATTATTTCCTCTACGGCCAGAGATGCGCATCCGTTCACCGCCAGTGCCCCCCCCCCCCCCACCCCGCTTCCGACCCCACCCCCCCTATAACACGCCACATCAGATTTCCACCGCACACCGTCGACATTACCTATATGGCCATGCGTTTTGAACTGGGCCTGCATATAGGTGGAGTTGTGACATCGGCACATCAAAAATGACATTGTCTATTCAATTTCTTGTATAAAGATACCACCTACATAGCTAAATTTGGTATCAAAATAAAGCTCTTATGCAGGGCAAGAAGATAAAAGTATTAGTATGTGTTAACATTTTGTCATTTTCTGTTAATTAATGGCTAATTAACCAACATCAAGGGTGGAGGAGAGTCCGGCGCAGGAGAGTCCGGCGCAGCAAATTTGGCATCTACAGTACAGTTCAGTGCAATTGAGTTCAATCATGTTTATGGAATGAAATTTTTGCATCTAAGTACATAAACTTTGGTAAATAGACTGATTTGAATAATTTAGATGTTTAATAATGGGTAATCACCTTAATTAATAAAGAATTAATTAATAATTACAGACCCGCAATGCATTCAAGAACTACATGACTGGATGACTGGATGGATATGTAACGGCGCAGCGTCTTTTACCAGCACATACGGTTAGGCCTATAATACTGTTATTTTGGAGTAGGACTTATTGCATAGAATCTGAAACTTACATAAACCTCATACTTAGCCTAATCAAGCCAATTAAAATAATATATTTAACTAGCAACCAAATTGAACAGAAGCAAAAACAAGGCTACATGTGCACATGTCGCGCCATTCAAATCAGTAGCTTTTCTCCATGGAGTGAGTGCAAGTGATCAGGATGTATCAGAAGACTCTGCAGATCAAGCAGACACAGATTTAAATTTGCCACAGGTGGACTATGATACTGGGTTGATTGTGAAGGACTCTGTCATTGCAATTCAGCCATCATCTGATGCAATATATTCCTATTTTGTGCTTCATGTCACATCGGATGGTGTTGTTCCCTTGGAACAAAATACACAGTCAGATTATGGTCACATGTACTTGGCAGGTACAAAGGTTGTTAAAGGACACTACTTAAATTATGAGAAAACAACCAGGGAAGGCTTGCTTTACAAAAAAAGGCAGAGAGGAGGCCATTGTACTACAGGAGTGTGTGTTATATTGTGGCTTTGATCTTCAGCGAAGTAGAAAGCAGAGTGATATTTATGTACTTCAAAATGAAGACCATGAAGATATTATGTGTACAAAAGCATTATAACTCTAGACAATGAAATGAACATACCATCACCTCTGCTTAGTTGCAGCTAGAACTTATATAGTAAGTTTCAATCATGATTCAAATTGTTTTACATCGACGCGTTTGTATTAATGAGGTTGTGCAGTTAGTACAGGGTACTATTACTTACATGTATTCCAGTTCATTTATTGCTTCTGTATGTGTTTCTATGCCCTATCAAGTTGAATTGGATCACTTAAGAGATGTTTAGTATCTTAAAGGACAGATTACAGTAAGCACATGGCAAGCAGGTAAAATTGTCAGATTTTTTCTTCGCAAAATGACATTTTTCCAGCCCGGTGCAAAATACTGTAAACATTACCTAGATATAGAAAGTTATATATGCTTGGAAAGCTTTAACTGTCAGGAATTCAAATCTGCAATAACAAACCTTGTAGGGTATGCAGAATTTCATATTTTTTTCTCAGCAGATTTTTTTCATAAATTGTTGACCTTTTCAAATTCATAACCTTCTAGGGGTACATCCTATGTTAATTTTAAGTGCATTTTTGAATTCCTAAGACAATTTTAATCAAGAAAATGTATACTTTGTGGGGGTAATGCCTAGTTTAGAAAATACACGCGTTATCCACCATGCAATTTTAAGTTTGTCACACAAGACCGGCCCCACTTAAACATTGTTAAAACGCATGGCCATATATAACTTAAGCAACGTTCATCAGGATACGTCAAAACACCGCCAAATCCCTCCCTTCCTAGGCAATGTCTTGCTAGACGTCCCGTAACTGATGTGCACATGCTCATATCAATTAAAATGTGTTGTCGTAGTACACGGTTTATTCCGTACGGGACGACTAGCAAGATATAGCCCCTTCCTAGTTGGCTGGCGCGGCATCGATTGTGAAGGTCTTTCTAATTGACAAACACAAAAATTGAATTTTTTTGTTTAAATATAGAACATACCATTGTTCAGGAGATAATGAGTTTTCAAGATGTGTAGCATTGCTTATATAACATCATGCCGCGTGGCGAAGATTTTTTAAGTGATTTTTTCCTTTTTTAAATTTTTTTTACGATACCATAATCATAGATTTATACTCGAATGTGAATTAAAAGTACACTTTATTTTGTCCAACATGAAACTATCTCTTGTTTTGACTTGTATTTTGCTTATTAGCAAATACTTTTGTTTTGCTCTCTGCTAAACTTGATAAAGACTGGTATATCCAGTCGAAACGTCGTTATTCTCCAATTCTCCCCCCCCCCCCCCAAAAAAAATAATTAGGAAAACAAACAAACTTTGCCCACCAACCAGGAGGGAAAAAAAGATGACCCACTGCCGAGTAAAAAAGAAGAAGATGACTCACCCGACTCGCCCAACTTAATGTAAAGAAAAACAGTAAAACCTAAAAAAAACCCACCTTTACCGCCCAACAACAACAAAAAACTTGCCGCCAAAGGCAGCAACAAAAGGAATGTCGCCTACTTCGGTGGCATTTTTTTTTTATTCCGCCCGACTCCAACTTCCATGCCCCCCCACCTAAAAATCAAATGGTGCGTCCCTTATAACACGATTAACGTAACTTTTTGTTTTCATTTATTTCACCATGCAACGGTTCCCGTTTTCCGGCCCCGTTTTCCAAAATATTGGGACAGAATTGTTTAAATTATTGCATGCAATTATAAAAACAAATTATTCAGATTCAACTTGTTTCTGGCCCCGTTTCCACATCACTCTACCCTGTGTAATCACGTTGCCATTTTCCTCTGTCCCGTTTTCTGTCCCCGTTTTCCGGCCTCGTTTTCTAGACACCCGACATGGACACTCATATTATAGGCCTAAAAATACTAATTCAGCTTTTTATAAGGTATCCTGAATCAACTTTGAATATTACTATGAAGATTTAATTGGATGAAGAAACAAGATTTGTTTGTTAAGTTCAATTTACCATCAACTTTGTGATTATAGGCCTTTATACTTGGTTTGATATGTTGATCGTCCGAATACGGCACGCTAATATTACTTAAACCATTGCCCACAAACGTCAACAAAATAATCACCATTTATATTTCATTGGGTCTAGATAAAAGGGGGGAAAAGCCTACGCAAGCTGCCAAGCCACACTTGGGAGGGATGCTTGAGATAGTAGGGATGCTTGGGATAGTAGGGATGCTAAGGATAGTAGGGATAGTAGGGATGCTTGGTATAGTTGGGATGCTAGGGAATGTAGGGAAAGTGATAAAAGGGACTGTTCAGGAATACTGTAACGTGCCGAGCTGGCTGATGGAATTGCCTAGTAAATGGTAGGGGTCTCGACGGCTACAGACAGTAGAATCCGAATTTAATTGATGTTGAATTTTACCATGTTTACAGTCTCTTACTTTTGTGACCAAACTTAAACCTAAGTCCACCTACAATAACAGTTCATAAACATTCGACCTTTCAGTTTCAAGTTAACTTTATTATTAATCCAAATGATCATCAATGTATGCCAGTTTACAAGGTTTACCACAATACATGCTTTTTAAATTACACAAGGAGATGTTTTCTCAAAATTACAGTTTGTCTGAATTTTCCAACCACATAAAAACAACATAAATTGTACAAGTTAAATGAATCGGCTGTCAATTTATTTAATCGTTCTCTTCTCGGAATAATTAATTGTATCAGACCAAACCATGGCCTGCTATTGACAAAATAAAATGGTGTTGATATAAATTCTCAAGTTCGTTCTCAAGTTCACATACACAAAAAAATTACCACAGGTGTGTGTGGGTCACAATTAATTTCTTAACCTTTTTCAATGCGATGATATTGATACACATTCTAAAGTTCAATCTCTAGAAATTTACCACAGGTTTGGGTGGATAACAATTAATTTCTCCCTTTTACAATGCACTCAGAATGTTCAATTTATTGTAAACAAGAGATAAATTCTCAAGTTCGTAGTCAAGTTCAGTACACAAAAATTACCACAAGTTTGTGTGGATAACAATTCATTTCTCCCTTTTACAATGCACTCAGAATGTCCGAAGTCAGCCAAGTAACTATAAACACTGCAACATGCAGACGCAATACACATTGAGCAAATCATGATTAGTGGATAGGGCGAGCCTGGATAAAATAGTCAGATGTTACGGTACAAAGTGTAGTGACTGTAGATTTTCTGTAAAACGTGAATAATATGTCATGCTCATTTGATCATATAATTACTCCTAGTTTTATTGGCTTAACTATCAAGTTGAAACATCGATTTCTACCAATAAATTAGAGTTTAGGCCAACATGTTTACGGAATAAATCGATTTCACTATTATAGTGAAATAATAGCACTCCATTTTATCAACCAATAAACCCAAAGTATCATCACTATACTTTGTATCGTAACATTTCACTATTTCATCCAGGCTCGCTATGTAAGCTATCCCCTAATCATGATTTGCTCAAGGTGTTGCGTCTACATGTTGCGGTGTCTATAGCTTTCGGTCGGTCTTGTAGCTATATTCCTGAGCAGTCCCTATTATTATTATTTGATCATTTAGTGTAGGTCGAGCCCTCACACACTAAAGGCGTCCGAACAGATCGTGAGCTGTCTAATATCAATTAGACAACTTAAATGTCGATTTTTTCAATATCCGCTTGCTTGATCTTTCACACAACGCCTTTGCTTAACCTACATAAATGTTCTTTGCCCCGAACTGACCAAATGGTCGGCGACTGATGATTGTAGGCCTATTATCGGCCACATGAAACCATGGTATCGCCCTTTGATATAAGATTTTATCTGTAAAACGTGAATAACACTTCATGCTCATTTGATCATATATTACTCTATCTATATTGCTATCATCGGTTGAAGACTTTTTTGTTATAGTCATGTATGTAAAACCAATGAACTAGGTCCAGTTCACTGTGTAGCGACTGTAGCGCATTGGAAGAAAGCCAAATACAGTGCGATCGATTCATGATTACAATTGATACAAATAGTTGACACGTTTGTTGAAACAGCAACTTATAGAATATAAAACATTCTATAAAATGAGAGCAAAATCATGTTTGTACCATACAGGGATGAGGAGTTATTGTAAATTGGACGTAGAATTGGGAACAGTTTCTATATACCCCATAGAGATTGTACACAGCGCCACCGCCTCCACCCCTAACTTTTGAAATATAACCAATCATATATCTGTTAAACAGTTATGGAAATACCTGATTTATTCACACAATGTAGCTAGATAAATAGTCTTTAGATTGACACCTAAACCATACCTCTACCACATTTAGTTGTTGAGTTAATAGAGAGAGAGAGATGGATGATTCGTCCCTAAAAATGCAACGCCACCACCATTTTTGGGTGGTGAGTTCAAAACACATGGCCCTATACACTACAGTGCAACAGAGCATAAATTACCAAATATTGAATTATAAATATAGTGCCTCCTGAGTGTTGTACAACCATGAAAATGTTAATCCTAAGTATGTGTATCATATATAATCAAAATAGCTTTGTTTTAAAGTTCTCTGTGTTGTCTTTGTAACTATGATTATCAGTATTGTTACATTTCTTAGGGGGGTCTATGTTGGTCATATATTAAAAATCAGTGCTTCGGACAAAAATGAGATATTAGGACAGTAGAATACTGCTAAGTCTCTGCTTTAAAATGCTTTTTGTTAGAGGTAAATTGGATTTTCGGTTTTGACGTTATATTCAATTGAGTTTCGGGTGTCTCAAAATATCGGTGGTGATTGGTATACATTTGTATGTAGAAATCGCTCACCCTGCGATTTTAAGCATTTTCAGTTTTAATTATTGTTTGATCAAATAATTGTAACATTTGATCAAATTTATTTATTAAAATATTAAAATAATTAATTGCACATCATAAATCATCAAAATTTCAAAGTCAACGTCATTTATTATGTATTTCTTTATTTTTCTTACCCGGCTATTTGTTAGCCATTTATCACCATAGTCATGGGCTATTTCCAATGGGAAATGTGTATGAGGAATAAAGAAGGCACACAGTAGTAGCTTGAATGTTATGGAATGTTATGCGCAGATGTTGCAGGAAACATTACTTTATTAATGAAAAGAGTCTCAGCAACTATTTGCTCATCTCATAGTGAAATATTACAGTCCAGACAATGACACTAACCAAGTGTACTAAGACCTTCGGTTGCTACAGTGCAACAGAGCATAACTTACAAAAAGTGCATGTTATTGAAATTACGCTCTAATTCAAAAAGTAACATATGTAAGACAAGGGAAATTATCATATTACAGAATACAACTTGGTGATTCAATGTCATAGAGAAAAAAATAGTTTGACTTTATTTGCATATAATTAGCATATTATAAAGAAATACATTACAAATTTACTCTTTGTAATTTCCAGCAAAAACTATACATGTCATTAACCCCAAATTCACAGGATATGAAGTTCCCATCATTGACAATAATTTTGTCTGAGAAAAAGTTAACATTTATTTTTACTTTTTAAAAAAACACCAAATCTGTCTTAATTAAGCTTAATTAATGACCAAACTCGTTGAAATTATTAAGTATTACTATGCATCCAAACCAGACTTGCAGGGTATCAATTTGAAGGTAAAGATGTGCGCAAAACAATGGTCTGAGCAGATAATTCAATATCCCTTTAGTATTTGAAATTTTTCCCTCCAAACATTTGGGTATATCTTTAAAAACCACAAATGGTGTTTTTGTATTTTTCTCATGAATTAAACATGCAATAAACACTATAATCACAGAGAAATGTGTTTATGGTTAGCCACACAAATCTGTCAAGCCATTCGTCAACATGTTTGCTGTGTAATTAATGTATTAATTAATTAATTATGCATTAAATGGAATAAATTTGAACCACATTTTTATGCCCAATTAAGTTACGTAATGTTTCAAATTAATCCTTAAATCATGCTTAATAAAATGGTCAAGCCATATTTCTCAATTTCATTTTATTTTCTGTAATATTAATCAAAACTTTAGATAGATTAATTTTGCAACTTTTCTTACAATAACAATGTATTTCATACAACTGTGCGAGGTTTCGTTTTTGAGTTACGTTTGTTCCCATATTGCGTGTTTTATAGTCTTGAGATATCGTGCAAAACGTATGAAAAATATTAAAATTGGCTAGAAGAAATAAAATGACATTTTGGATAAAAATAGTTGAATTTAGACACATTTTGAGCCATTTTGGTGAAAATAGCCATTATATTAGCATTTTAATTGATTTTTAAATTAAAGTGAATTTTGAGATATTTTATCCAAAAATTCACATTTTTAGCACTTTTTGGTCAATAATTTCAAAACTAAAATTTTTAAAGGCAAAAAAAAAAACGTGTCCTAGATAATTGAATTAAGATGCTTTCTGTAAAATTTTAGAATTTTTTACCTAAAAATTATTTTGTTAGGTTGTTTGTAAAATTTAGGCAAAAAAGAGGCATTTTTGGGCAAAAATATAAAAATCACGATTTTTGATACGAAAAATGGATTCCCCGACTCATTTCATTCAAAAAAGTGTATACTTTTATGTACAACACATAAATAGTTTGAAAGTTACAGTGCTTGACAAATTCATTCAACGACACTTGACAGCCCCCTTAATATTGCCTACAATCTGATTTATATATGATAATACAGTATTATATTCATAAATCATCTATTCCGGTATGCTAAAGACGTAATGATATATTCGAGTTGATATTATACTATTTGCTAGCCCACAAAGGTTAATATTGCCTACAATCTGATTTATATATGATAATACAGTTTTATATTCATAAATCATCTATTGTTTTCTGTTTTCAGTATTTAAATCGGGCTGTTATATCTAATCATACAAAACGGAGAGAAAAAAACCCCAAAAACATGTTTTTATCTTTAGTGTCATTTTCCGTGTCCGTTGTCCAAAATCTCTCTCTGACTTTGATCGCATCATGACAAAAGTGAAACAGATATCAATTATATTTTACTATAAATGTGTAGCTAGAATTTAGAGCTATGATTACGACAAATGTCATGAATCTGACATTCATATTAGCGATGTTATGAGTGAGGATCAGATAGCGTCATGATTTACACTGATTATATAATATAATTATAATTGAGTAATTTAAGCGTTTGGATACAAATGCAATCATTTCATTATAATATAATCAATATAACTCTTTATTTTCATTTCATTTACCATGCAACTCCGTTAACACTTTCTATAGCTGGTAAGTATAATAATAAACACTCCCTTTGTAGTTGGTGACTTAGAACTTATTTTGCCTAATCGTCCCATCGCCTTGTCGATAGTTTATTTGAATTATCCTACAAATTCAATCATTTCATTATAATATCAATTCAACTCTTTATTTTCATTTCACTTACCATGCAACTCCGTTAACACTTTCTATAGCTGGTATTGGTAAGTATAATAATAAACACTCCCTTTGTAGTTGGTGACATAGAACTTGTTTTGGCGAATCATTCCATCGCCTTGTCGATAGTTTATTTGAATTATCCTTACAAATTCAATCATTTCATTATTTTCGATGTTATGAGTGAGGATCAGATAGCGTCATGATTTACACTGATTCTATAATATAATTATAATTGAGTAATTTTAGGCGTTTGGATACAAATGCAATAATTTCATTATAATATAATCAATTTAACTCTATATTTTCATTTCATTGACCATGCAACTCCGTTAACACTTTCTATAGATGGTAAGTATGTTAATAAAATACACTCCCTTTGTTGTTGGTAACTTACTATTTGTTTTGCCGAATCATTCCATTGCCTTGTTGACAGATTATTTGAATCATTCTGACAAATTCAAAAATGTGTGCTTTTTAAGAACGACGCATTCTCCCGATGAGATTGCGTAAGGGTTTAACTGAATTATGCCATAACATCAATGTTATATCTTTGCTAACAAGGTAAAGCGGCACGTGCCACATGATATCCAGTTGGTATAATATTCAAGCTTATCTGAATTTAACTATCACTTGAATATTTGTGCTGATTACTTTTTGCAAGATTTTTGCCTATTGGTAACACCGATTACTGTTTGGTTATAATGTTGCTACATATTTATGTAGTACACCCTACGTTATAACAACATCATAGGCTTTATTGGCATAATTATAATATCATTATAATATCATTACGCAGACTATACACGCGAACAGATAAACAGTCTGTACAATTATAGCACTCCTTTAGGTAACCTTTAAACTTAAAAGTATCACCACTATACATTTTAATAAGATTTTGTTTAAGCAATTCACAATTTATTTTCATCTAGGCAAGCCTAAATCCTACTCTGATCTAGATGTGTGCGTCTACTATGTTGTAGTGGATATTATTTTGGTTGTCACTTTGGTTGCCAAATGCAATATTCCTTGAGCAGTCCATATTATTAAATTAAACATTAGGTCGTGTGCCCTGAGTTGGGACCCCTTTGTGTGACATATGCTAAAAATGGAAAAATCACATGGATTTTGCTTAAAACATTTTTAGCATTAAAACTATACATAGGAGTATAAGGAAAGTATACATTTCCTGAAAGCATACACGTTTCTAAATCTCACAATGACAATGTCAAGGTCATTATACAGGGTGGGTAGATAATATATAGGGTGCAAACATCAAGAAATTCACTAAAAATACACAATTTTCACTGGTCATTTACATACCTTGAAGATAAAATTATAATTTATTAAGCTGCATAAATCAAAAGTATTCACTAGTATTACAAAGACAAATGTTGCCACCTTTGTCTTTAGTTTAAAGGAAACCTTATACAGGGTGGTCAAAATTTGTAACAATTTAAGTATGTGAAAACGTATTTCTGAAATAAAGTTAACTGTTATCATAATTTAGTGTCATAATAAATTTTAAATTGACGTTTGTAATAATATTGCACCAAACACAAACATATGACCAATAATCACCATGTTATACAGGGTGTAACAAGTGAAAGGCACATGTATGATCGAGTCCTCAATCCACGCGTTTCTTCACTTTTTGATTTGATTTTGATGAAAGCAATGATAATGAAATGAAATAAAACACACATGAAATGATCATGTTACAATTAGAAATGTTGCCTAGATATACATACTAAATTAATATGGCCAATAACATCATAGGCCTATACAGGGTGTCACAAAATAACGCACATGCGATCTAACGGAGCGCTAATTTTTGAACTGCCATAACAGATTTTCAGCATGGGTAAAATAAATTAGTATTCGGAAATTGTGCAAGATGCAATGTAAGTACTTTTGTCGGACAATGATCAATAGACTATTAACAATGACACCATGGACTCAAAGCCCCCACCCCTTCCCATATCTCGCTAAGCGCCGTAAATCTTTCAAAATTGATAAAGATGTCACAAATTCTGGACAAATTTCAAGATTGCGCGCATGCAATATGCACACCGTATAGTATCGCTTGGGACATTTAACCACGAGATGTACACGCGGGCTTTTTGAACTCACTCGGCATGCATGCAGTAGAGCGTGCATACCTTGTAATTTGTAAGCTGTCATTTGTCTGGTTATAGCAAAGTAAACATACCACACGTACAGAATGTAAGGGGCTCGTATCGCAATATTTATACTGTTTTATTCCATGAAGTGGTTAATTTATTTTAAGATATAATGCACAAGTGTATGAATTGTTATCAGTATAGATAAATCAATCGGTATACTTCTAATCGGTACAACAGCCAACCTCTCTGAAATTCTATCTAGCATGTATCGTCAATGCGTGTCTGTGAGATTAGCTCCTCACTGCGATTCCTCCTCCTCCTCCTCCCCAATACTCCTGTTTACTCCTCAACGGTACACATCAGCCCGATCTCTCTGACATTCCATCTAGCTAGCATGTATATTGATAATCAATAAGTGAAGTGAATGAAGTATTTCATAGCTTGTCTAGAGATTGGCGCTGTGTGTGTATGGGAATGGCTCCTCAATCCTGTTCCTCCGATTCCTCCCCCTCCTCCCCAAGCACCCGTTGATCAATTATTTGCTACCAATTAAAACTGAAATAATTAAGACATTATTTTGTGGATGGTATGGAAATAATATTTATTGTGCTTTGTAATGACACCAAATTTGTTATTTTATGACGAGAAATATAGAAACGGTGATAATATAAACATCATTAACAGTGTAAAAATGTCACACCTCCTCAAAATACGGGGTTCCAATTCGTAGCACACGACCCATAGCATTGTACACCAAACGAAAAATACAGATATTCTTGGAATTGGGCTACTTTTTGGCGTGTGGTTTGGCAACACTGCATATCTGATCAAATAACAGTTGTTTACACAGCTGCACTGCGGTCAATTCATGGACTGGCAGTTACCATCAATAATCACTTGATTAACTGTGCCTAAGAAAAATGCTTAAAAAATAAACGCTTTTTATTACTGTTTTAGGATAGTTTAAAGGCAAAATGTGAAAAGAACGTGGCTTTATTGATATAGTTCTCCCTTGAACGGTGGAAATCGGTTGGGTATTAAAAAAATTACCGAATTCCGATTTTAAAATATATTGAATTGGAATTACGTGCAAAGGGTATATTTTGCGACGTTATTTGTTCACGATTTTGTCCCACGGAAATATGTTGTACGAATTACCTCACTGTGTATCAAAATGATATTCATTTGAATTTAAAAAGTGTATGGCTTAAATATTTTGAGGTTAAATTGCCATGTTGTCTATATAGTCAACAGAGCGTATATTAATATACTAGTATTACTGAAATATAAATTCATCAAAATGTCCCGCAAAATGTTTACTCTGTTAGTACACGATGTATAGTATCAATTTCATGCAGGTGGATACTGTAAACATGTGATCGATTGCTCATATGCTAATGCTACATGTATTATATGTTGCAATGAATGAAAAGCACACTGTCACTTCTATTCAAATTATATTTCATCCTAAATATATTTAAGAGGCATCACCCCAATGCATTACGTTTTTGCAAATACCATAATTCTGGACCCCAAATTGTCTTGGTTCCCATTGATTGCACACAATCATGTCTTCAGAGCTTTTTTCAACGCGAGCGCTCTAGACCAGTTCGCACTAATGAATTGTTTCTTTTTCTTATATCTAAATCTAAGTTCATCAATACACCATGTAGGCAGCTTCAGTTGACTGGCATTCATGCAATGCATTGTGAAAATTCCTTATAATTTTCTCACCTTCTACCACCATCTTTTAATAAATATCATAGCATATCGTTCACAAAAATAAGCAAACAAATGTAATATCACAACAACAGCCCCAAAACATCACTTGATTTTCAAGCCAATTCCTTTATTTCATATTTTTTTTAACTCAATTAGGTATGTATCAACATATTTACTATGTACATGTCGAATAATCACCAAATTCTTATGGTTCTTTATTTAGCGTAGTACATTCTATTTCCTGAATTTATTTGTCCATTTGTACCTCTTTCAGGCATGACAATTTCCTAATTTTTACACTCTTTAAATCCAATTTTAAAAACAAAACAAAATAAATCTAAAGGGGGCGCTGCCCCATTAAACACTCCCAAAATCCCCTGCAAAACTCATGTTCGCTTCAGGACATAGCCTTTGGGTATGTTTGGACTATTTTTTGTACATTAAAAATGTTTCCTATTTTTTTTAACAAAATGAATTCTCATGCCTGCTCTTTGAGTTAACTAGTGTAGCCACTATTGCACTACAATACATTTCTTACAATTTTACTCTTCACTCTTGCCAACTTTCAGAGCTTTCATATATACATGATACCATACGAAAACTGCATCCATATTTCAATGCTTGTTTATTATGACTCTTATTTTGTTATTGCTCTTGTACACTGTATATTATTCAATAAACCTGTGTAAAAAGCTATTACTCTGCCTAATGTTTTCACTCATAATCAACAAAATTCTATTCACTTTATGCACTCATGCCCGGCAACCTTATAGCATAGGATTGCATATTCTTGGACATTTAGGTCTTTCTACATATACATGGAGGCTGCCATTTTGTTTTTAGTATATGGAAAACTGTCTAAATTATTCTGTAGTCTTTGTAAATTATATGTACCTATGCAGTTTATTTTAACAGTCCTGCAGTCTGTGATGGAGTCAAAGCTATATTTGTTTAGCCTTGATGATTCAATCAGAGAGATGTTATTAGACTCCCAACAGAGAGACATAATAGCTTATCTTGTTTGACTAAAGAGAAATCTCCCAACTGTCCTGGGGTTGTTTAATGAGTTGCGGATGTCATATATACCTAGATTGTTCTTCAGATGGTACCTCCCCCCCCCTCCATGCACACACATCAACTTTATTGGTTTCCTGTACTATTTTTAGACTGTTGTGTTTTGATTTGTTTGGGGTGTTTTTTTGTTGTTTGAAAGATACATTACACCATATCCCTGGTATTTTGGTATGCAACAGAATGAATAGATGCTTCAGAAAATGGTTACAAAACATGATTCTTTCTCTTGGATTGCCCCCATTCCATTTCAATGGAATTTTTTATATAATAAACAAATACATTCTACTTCAACCATAGTTTTACTAACGAATATTGGCCATATTAAATTGAATATAATTCTAATCAAATTAATTTAATATATATATGACATATTTAAAACTCAAATTGAATGTAAAATGTATTCATTTGTATATTTCTATATTTACTTATTTACATTTTATATTATTAATTATCTACATAATTATTCATTTATTTATTTAATCATTTTTTATTTATTAATGTTTTCTCATGTTTATTTGTTTTAATTTCTTTATTTTATAAGTAATTTTTAATATTTTAATTTTTAATATGCGTGTATTTATGTATTGATTCATTAGTTTATTGATTCATTTATTTTCGATTAAAATTTAATTTTCGATTTACAATATTATTTATTAACAAAATTATTCAACTATTTATTTAAAAGTATTTAAAAAAAAAATACTCATTTATTTATTTCTACATTTATTTATGTATTGATCAAATAAATTGAATACATATGACAAATATTTAAAACTTAAATTGAATGTTAAAACCGTGTTTATCACTAAACTATGGCTGTACTTTATATTGCTTTCTAGTATCATCTATGCGCTTGCTTCTTCTGCCACATAATTTTAGCAACTAAAAGCCGTATTTACAAATGTTGCTATTTTTGCTCTTTCTATTTGCCTTATATCGCAATTTCCTTTTGACCGCCAACTTTCCATTTTAATGGAATTTTTATTTAATATGTATCACTTCTATATATTACTATTTCAAAATAATAGCTTGTAGTTTTATACTCGTACTGTGAAGATTTAACCATCTTTAAAATATGACAACAAAGGGTAACCAACTCCTTGGATCCCACTGATTTGGGGCTTGGGCGTTTCTAATCTAAGACAGTATACAGGCTGTCCCAAAATGATTAGTACCCATCGATGCCCAAAGTTCAATACATGTTTTCATTTGGATAGCGTTTTTACACTGTTTGCATCATTTTGCACATATCGGAAACCGAGGTCCGTCCTCGGTTGCAGGTATGTCCACGGTTGGATGGTGTATATTCAAACTAAGGTCCGCGATTGACGGTGATTACCTGCACTCTTAACTTTTATTTCATAATAGCTAGCAACATTATATCTTTCTCTCAAATTCACTGTGTGTTTCATTTCCTTAGTATGCAAATTTTGGTCGTTTGGACAGGATCGCACCACGCTGACGTCTCTTGAGGACAGTTTTAATATTCTTCAGTCTCCGATTTTGACGGACTACATTCCTTTTGAAGTGCAGGTTGTCGATGATGGCGATGGCATGTCCATACTTCTATCGCCAGATCCCTATATTGCCG
>JAYJML010000334.1:0-44000 GCA_035610835.1 Ophiura sarsii
TCAAATCAACCTAGACCCCCCCCCCCCCAACTTAAGTTTATGACTTTCTTTTGTTGAGCACTGTAATCCTGTAATCACTTCATTTATGAGTGGCTTATATTATAACAAGGGGTAGGAGGTATAAATTATTGAATGACCCTCGTATATGAGGGTTTGATTGGTGTAGTGTAAAAATAAAGCGTGTCCAGTTAAATTATAATTTGTGTCGACTCATTTTACAGTATGCAGATACACTGTTAGAACGTTTGGCAATTATTTAGCGTTGGGTAAACTATGAACAACCCCGTTGTTGGGTAAATAATATTAACAAACTGTTGGTGAAATTTTACCCAACGGTTGGGTAATTAGCCAAAACTTTACCCAACTGTTGGGTAATTAGCCAACATTTTACCAAACGTTGGTAATTATTTACCCAACAACAGGGGTGTTCATAGTTGAACCAACCGTTGGGTAAATTGTTTGCCCAACGTTCTCACAGTATACTTTTTAAAGGAAAAGGTCAATATATAACCATATCATATCTCAAATGTCTCAGTCTATGAAGAATAATTGAAAGGGATATCGAAAATCCAATAATGCCTAACATTCTCTGAAGAGATTGGCTCAAAAGCTATGTACGCCCTTGTACAGGACCTCAAGTTGATGTGATCACAGATAGTTTGACTATCTGTGATGTGATACAGTGTTTCTGACGTCAGAGTCTGTTTATTTGGTGGTCTATTTGGGTAGCAATAACTCTAGGTAGCAATTTACAGTTAACTATCTTTTACCAAATTTGAGATGTGCTCGATCCAAAATTCAATATATTTAAAAATGAAAACTCGTGTTGAGCGACATTTTCAACCAAATCAAAACATCCACGTTTTCATTGAGTGCCATCCCCACTAGTACCTGGGTGTGTACTTTAATTAAAGGTACAAGTAAACACATCAGGTAACAGTTGCAAAAAGTGTCTCACGGCCTATGAACCATTCATTTAAACAATCAAAACGGTCAAGTTAATAATAAAACTACATTAAATAAGTGAAACCATATTTATATAACGCCTATAATAATATAAGTCCATGGGGCCTGCCACAGTGCACAAACGCCCGGGGGGGGGGGGCACTGACATTGGAAAAGGGTATAGGTATGTGCCCGTGCTGAAGATCCCCCCTTTTTCACCCTCTGCTGCTAGCTCTTATGAGCCTGCATCAGTTCTTAAGACCCTAGTAATTTTTAATTGAAAATTCAAAAATCGCGAAATTTTTGCGTTCCAAAGCCCACAATTCTTCGAAAATGTTGCGTTCTAAAAACCAAAAACAAAAAAGACAAAAGAAATCGAAAATGTGCGTTCTTGCTATCAACATTGAACTATAGGCCAGTTCTCAAGACCCACTTTTTTGAACAAAATCAGTTCCTAAGACCCTATTTTTAATCATCTCCACTCAGTTCAGTTCTGTAGCCCCCCTTTTTGAGATCTTGTGCGGCACACCCCTACCCAAAAAAAGTTGAGTCCCCCCCCCCCGGGCGCGATTTTTTCTTTACTAGTAAACATTTGTATGGGCTCAGGTAAAATCAGTTGACTTTTTAAAAGAAATAATTAAAAATAATTTTATTCAGTGAGTTTTGCTTTATTCCGTATTAAAACGAGCATAAACGGCACGGAGTCACAACAAGATAACTGATATACCCCCGCTATTCGCGACCTTATAAACGCTTGTATGCAAACAACCAGTATGCCATGCATGAACTGCACGGTGTATTTCTGCGCAAAACCCGGGTTTTTCGTAACTGTCCAAAACCCGGGTTTTGCGCAGAAATAACGTGAACAAAACCCGGGTTTTGTGCAAGGCCCCGTTTTTGTATGCTCGACAATAGGGGCTTGCGCAAAACCCGGGTTTTGCGCAGGGCAAAACCCGGGTTTTGGACAAACCCTAGTTTTGGACGCAGCACCGGGCAGAAGTAGACGGACAGCAGTCTGGACTTCACGACTGGTGATGGTAGACTTCTTGTTGTAGTGAGCCAAACGGGAAGCTTCTCCGGCAATACGCTCGAAGATGTCGTTGACGAAGCTGTTCATGATGCTCATGGCACGGCTGGAGATACCAGTATCGGGATGCACCTGCTTCAACACCTTGTAGATGTAGATACCGTAGCTTTCCTTTCTTCGCTTGCGTCTCTTTCCTGTACCACTACCTGGTGGACGGCCCTTGGCCTTGCCTGCCTTCTTTGCACCTTTACCGCTTGCTTTGGGAGCCATGATTCTTAGTTGTTGAGTTCAAAACTCGAATGATTGGGTTGGCGTAAACCCGCAGTATTTATATGCACCGGTATGCAAATTAGGGATCCCAGAGCGGATCCTGAGCGAGCCAACTGCTTCAGTGAGCCCGCTGGTTCCCGGTGCCGCGCTGTTGACCTATTTCAATAACCGTGGACAAAGGAGAGTAGGCGAGTACACGGAAACTCATTGTCAACCAATCATATCCGTTATTGCTGGACTTCGCTATAGTATAGTTTATACATGATTTCACATAGTAAACGTTTATTTATGAATCTAAATGTTACTCGATTTCATTGAAATGTTTAGCTCTCTTTCGAAACATTCCAATGTCAATTCAATCAAAAGTTAACAAGAAATGTAACGTTGTTTAAAAAAATATATATACGAGTATTTCTTGCTATAAAACTGCCGCGGTGTTTTCAACAGTGCGTATAGTACGGAGGGACATTTTACGCAATCTGATTGGTCGTTGCTAAACTCGTTTTGCTTGCGCCAGGATCCGCCGGCTCGGTATAAATACCGCTGCACTGCCTAAGCAAATTTCATTCAGTTTTTCTCATCGACTCACTGTACACAAATAATTAATCATGTCTGGACGTGGTAAAGGAGGAAAGGCAAGAGCAAAGGGAAAGAGCCGATCTTCAAGAGCGGGACTTCAGTTTCCCGTCGGTCGTGTGCACCGTTTTTTGCGCAAAGGCAACTATGCCCAGCGTGTTGGTGCCGGAGCCCCAGTATACCTGGCTGCCGTGATGGAGTACCTCGCAGCTGAGATCCTCGAGTTGGCCGGTAACGCCGCCCGTGACAACAAGAAGACCAGGATCAACCCCCGTCACTTGCAACTCGCCATCCGCAACGACGAAGAGTTGAACAAGCTTCTCAGTGGTGTCACCATTGCACAGGGTGGTGTACTGCCCAACATCCAAGCTGTACTTCTCCCCAAGAAGACCGCCAAGGCAAAATAAGCTAGTGGTCTTTTACCATTTAACCAACGGCTCTTTTCAGAGCCACCCTAACTTCTAAAAAGAGAACTTGACGGTGTTATTTGTATAGGTTATATTGCTGTATATTGTAGCGTTAGACACCATGAATTTGAAATATCATAATAAAAAGGCCTTTTTTTAATACCATTTACATTTTTACAACCAACCGTTTATAATAAAGTGTTAAAAATGATGATGATTTTATTTTACTTTATTCAGCATATTATCATCTAAAACAAGAAGTATTGCATGCATGCATGCACATACACGATACAAATATAAAACTTTCAATATAAGCGTACATTTACAATTGACAGCAAAACATAAAATGATAACATACCAGCTTTCATCTAAAAAACTTATTTCCAAAGGGGTCTTTAAATACAAATAAGAAGAGTTTTATATATATACACATAAAAAACACCAAACACAATAGAAGCAAAAGATAACACTAGACATGCATGTGATTCATAAAGTGAGCTTTAGTCCTTTTTGGGGTCTCAATCTTTTGAAAATGAAAATTATATTCACTCCCCCTTGTATAATGATGAACACTCCCAGTTTGATCAATTTAAGTTATTAAAAGTGTACTCTGTGCAAAATCACAATCTTATTTATCATAATATTAGAGAATAAAATGACATGTTAAAGGTTCTTTACTGTACATTACGGTACATTATTCATCATTTTATTTCAATTCAGTGAGCGTGTATTAAGGGACGCACCATTAGATACTCAGGGGGGGAGCATGGAAGTTTTTAAAAAAAAAAAAACTTTGCCCACTATCCAGGAAAAAAAAAAAAACTTTGCCCACCAACCAGGAAAAAAAAAAAAAGATGACCCACTCCTGAGTAAAAAAAAAAAATTATGACTCACCCAACTTAATGTACAGAAAAACGGTAAAACCTAAAAAAAAAAAACTTTTCCGCCTTCGGCGAAAAAAAAAAAAAATTTGCCGCCAAAGGCGGCGAAAAAAAAAAAATGTCGCCTACTTCGATGAAAAAAAAAAAAAATTCTGCCTGACCCCAACTTCCATGCCCCCCCCTGAAAATCAAATGGTGCGTCCCTAATAGAAGCAAAAGATAACACTAGACATGCATGTGATTCATAAAGTGAGCTTTAGTCCCTTTTGGGGTCTAAATCTTTTGAAAATGAAAATTATATTCACTCCCCCTTGTATAATGATGAACACTCCCAGTTTGATCAATTTAAAAGTTATTAAAAGTGTACTCTGTGCAAAATCACAATCTTATTTATCATAATATTAGAGAATAAAATGACATGTTAAAGGTTCTTTACTGTACATTACGGTACATTATTCATCATTTTATTTCAATTCAGTGAGCGTGTATTAATAGAAGCAAAAGATAACACTAGACATGCATGTGATTCATAAAGTGAGCTTTAGTCCCTTTTGGGGTCTAAATCTTTTGAAAATGAAAATTATATTCACTCCCCCTTGTATAATGATGAACACTCCCAGTTTGATCAATTTAAAAGTTATTAAAAGTGTACTCTGTGCAAAATCACAATCTTATTTATCATAATATTAGAGAATAAAATGACATGTTAAAGGTTCTTTACTGTACATTACGGTACATTATTCACCAATTTAATTTCAATTCAGTGAGCGTGTATTAATAGAAGCAAAAGATAACACTAGACATGCATGTGATTCATAAAGTGAGCTTTAGTCCCTTTTGGGGTCTAAATCTTTTGAAAATGAAAATTATATTCACTCCCCCTTGTATAATGATGAACACTCCCAGTTTGATCAATTTAAAAGTTATTAAAAGTGTACTCTGTGCAAAATCACAATCTTATTTATCATAATATTAGAGAATAAAATGACATGTTAAAGGTTCTTTACTGTACATTACGGTACATTCTTCATCATTTTATTTCAATTCAGTGAGCGTGTATTAATTAGTTCAACGTAGCTCATTTTATAAAGCAAATTATTTTAATAATAATCAGTCATAAGTCAGCTGCAAAACAAAAACCAAAACACTCTCAATCAAAAACAGACAGTCATGTTTCACTTCATGTTTTACAATGTTAACACTTTCCACGCGGATATTATGTTACCATACATATTAAACAGATTTTTCAGAAACCTTTCTCAACTTTCAAAGTATATCTTAAGATTTACTGAACCAATAGGCATAATTATTTGTACTTTCAATGTATTTCACATGTTGGATTCCAAATAATATGGTAATGAAATTTTAAAAAAATTGACATTTTTGAAACATTTTGTGAAATGTTGGAATGTCGTCTGCAGACGCCTGCCGCGTGGAAAGTGTTAAACTAAAAAGATATTGGTCGATTTTCACGCACATTTTTCTGTGTGTGGTGTGGTCAATTTGCAGTCATGTTTCCATTTGTTGATATTTAAAAATTCAACGTCGAGGAATGTAAATCGACTTGCATAACTTCTAGATGATTATTAACTTAGACCCGGTCATGTTTTGTTGTATACTAAAAAGTTGATAGTTGATTTGAAAATCCCCCGTCAATAATCGGGAATTATCGGGAATTCACGTGCCGGGGCCCGGGGTCGATGGATGAATAATGTAATTCTTATCATTTTTATATAAAGGGAGGGGGGGGGGGGGGTTGCATGTTTCTTTATTAAAAATAACACCCGAAGCTCGTGTGGTGTTTTTTTTATACCTGTAATATCATTTAGGTTGTAAATTATTGCATTTCATGTTGTCTTGTCCTCTTTGTTTATTTATTTAAAAAAGAAAAAAGCCTAAAATGTCAATTGAGTTTGTACATTTTTGCATTTCATGTTGTTGTTTTTTTGTTTGGGGCAAGTATACTAAACTAAAGGCCAACTTTATTGTACAAATCTATTGTAATTTAACAAATGTACACGAGCTGTATCATATACATTGTATAATGAAAGACGAGTTTATGTATAGTTAGTATATACTAATCATAATGAAACACGATTTATAACATCGATATCATATTATAATGAGGACATGCATGTGGTGGCACCCATTTTAAAGCAATAAAAAAGACCAATATCATTATCTCATTTTGGAAGATAGGGTGGCTCTGAAAAGAGCCGTTTGATTGAGGATAGGAAGATGTTTACTTCTTCTTTGGTGCTGCTTTCTTTGCAGCCTTCTTCTTTGGCGCAGCCTTCTTCTTTGGTGCGGCCTTCTTCTTGGGTGCTGCAGCCTTCTTCTTGGGTGCTGCCTTCTTGGTAACCTTTTTTGCTGCCTTCTTTGGCTTCTTTGCCTTTTTGGTGGTTGTCTTCTTTGCTGCCTTCTTTGCCTTGGTTGCGTCCTTCTTGGCCTTGGTCTTGGCCGACTTCTTTGCCTTGGCTGCCTCTCTCTTCTCCTTCTTCTTGGCGGCGACTGCCTTCTTGCGAGCTGCTGCCTTTGCCGCCTTGGCCTTTGCCTTCTCGCCATCTGCCTTCTTGGTGCCCAGACGGAAAGATCCACTGGCTCCGGTTCCCTTAACCTGGACCAGAGTACCGTTGGCTACACCACTCTTGATGGCGTTTCTGATGTGTGACTTAAGTTTGTCAACGTCGCACTTGTAGTTTGCAGCGATGTATTTCTTGATTGCTGCCAAAGACGAGCCTTTTCTGTCCTTCAAGGCGGCGACAGCAGCATGAACCATTTCTGAGCATGATGGATGAGCTCGTGGCTTGGCAGCCTTCTTTGCCTTAGTGGCCTTCTTTGCTGGAGATTGAGGAGTAGCCATGTTTTTAGAGATCGTACAACGAGTTATACAGCACTGTGAGAAATGACGAGAGGAAATTAAATAGCGCGCCGAGTGCGATTTGCTTTATACAAGCTCATTGCGGACGTGCGTGAAATCACCGTATCCGCCATTATTTGGAGTTTGAGTGTGGCGCGCGTTTTGTTATAATTGTAATTTTTCTCACCAGGTGTGTTTGGTAGCCTAGAAAAACTTGAATTTGTTCGGTAACTATCCTCCGAACAATCACCCGAAGCATAACATAATGTGCAGTAGGGTCCCAGCTGTCTATAGATACCCGTTTTGCCGATGTTTTGTATGATTTCGTCAAACTACAGAATGAATTTCAAAAACGTAAATTAAATTTGTTCGATTTTGCTGAAATTTCCTTTAATTTTCACTTTAAATCTCAATTATTACCAGAAAACATGATGAAACATGAAAGTGGTGGCCTTTAGGAAGCTAACAATGATGTTGTTTGTCCGAAATATTCAATAATGAGGACATTTAGAAGCGATAAAACAGAGGGTATAAAACACGTCATCACAGCGATCCATGCCTTGTTCTGCACATACCGTACATGTATCTATCCAACACGCGTAGACCTATTCTATTTAATATTGTGGAATTGGTGAAAAATTAAAGCTATTTAGATATTAAATCACACATATTTGATATTTTTATTTAATATGTTAAATCTTCATTGCACCCCCACCCTCTCCACCCACTACTCCCTGCAAAAAAGAGGAAAGACAGACTCAAAACTAGACGTTTTATTTTATTTTTATTTTTTATAATTTTTTTGGTGTGTGTTTTCTTTCTGATTGGATTCGATTACATCGATTTGTACGTGTTTACTTATCTTTATTCATGTTCATCAATGTTCACATTCATATATGAAATGAAAGAGTATATTCAATTCAAACTGAATAGCATCAAACCCAATACTAATATAATAAAACAAAAACAACAACAAAAACAACAGCAAACACATGTTCATTAATATATGAAATGAAAGTGTATATTCAGTTTAAACTGAATAGCAACAAACCAAACAATAACATAACAACAACAACAACAACAACAACAACAACAACTTTGAGATTTAAAGTGAAAACAATTAACTTTTTTTGTATATGATTCAACAGTCAACTATGCCGCTTGCACTTGGCAGTCGGTGTCTACAGTACATTGTACGATCGTGTTCAATGCATGTATGCAATTTGTGTCCATTTTTTTTCTCCTATTTTGTTGTGCTTATATTATAAACTTGTTTACAAATATCTCTGTGTACAAAAATGTTTACCATATTATATTGCATGGTCAGTAATCACATAAATGTAGGCCTATTTAAGTTCCTAGTGAATATAGCTAGTTCTAGTAAAATTGGTCGTTATTCACTTTCGTTTATTGATATTATGAATATATTAAATTAAGATGACATGTTTGTGCACTAGAGTATTAGTAATATAAAAAAATAGACTTTTTTTAAAACTTTAACGAGTAGCAGTCTATACACACTACAGAAACAAATTGCAGTCATATAGAATTAATTTTTCGAAGATATATATGAAATTTTAGTAACAGACTGCATGTGGGATCTTTCTACATTCAATTGACCATATTATACAGTAACAACACGAGGACATTAATCTCTTTTTTGAAGTTATGGTGGCTCTGAAAAGAGCCTTTGATTGATGTGTGCAACACAAGTTGGTAACAACTTAAGCGCGTTCGCCACGGATGCGACGTGCCAACTGGATGTCCTTTGGCATGATGGTTACACGTTTGGCGTGGATTGCGCACAAGTTGGTGTCTTCGAAAAGACCAACCAAGTAAGCTTCGCTGGCCTCTTGGAGTGCCATGATGGCAGAGCTCTGGAATCGAAGCTCAGTCTTGAAATCCTGGGCGATCTCACGGACTAGACGCTGGAAGGGCAACTTTCGGATAAGAAGCTCGGTGCTCTTCTGGTAGCGACGGATCTCACGGAGAGCCACGGTACCGGGCCTGTAACGATGGGGCTTCTTTACGCCACCGGTAGCCGGTGCGGATTTGCGAGCTGCCTTGGTGGCGAGCTGCTTACGCGGAGCCTTTCCTCCGGTAGATTTACGTGCGGTTTGCTTGGTACGTGCCATTGTGATATTTCAAATGAATGATAATAGTGACAAACCACGGCGACTCTTTATATACCCAGTCAGTTCCTCTTTCGCAAATTGCGCCGTTATTGCTGATTGGTTACTGAAGCGCGATATCCGATTGGTCAATGAAGCCGGGTCTCTAATTGGTCCAAACGACACCAGCACAGTTTTAGCGGCAAAGACCAATGCATTCATGAAATTGGCTTTTGGTACACTGGGGAACGAGATTCAGAAAAACAAGAACAAAATTATACATCACATTTTCTATAAAACTGAAAATTCGATGAATAATTGCTCTCTATTTTTATTACGTGTGTGTGTGTTTGTAAAATACTTTCTATATAGGAACAATTAATTGTATGTAAATGTATTTGTAATTTGTGTATGCATTAATATTAAAACTGAACTAGGCGGACACCAAAGCTACACTATAAAATCACAAACTAAATAGAAATTACCTAGACCATGGATGACTTTTAATACGGTTTTACCACTTTTAAGTTACATGATATCCGGGCACTAAATTTAAGACCTTTTTATGATATGCACGATCCTTTATATTACATTGTTATATAATCGGCATGCTAAATGTTTAGCTCTTAAAATCTTAATTAAATTATTGATATACAACAAATAAATAAACAGGCACATATTATCTCTTTTTGGAAATGTTGGTGGCCCTTAAAAGGGCCGTTTTTTGTTTGAATGGAGCAAAATGCAACAATCTAACCGCCGAATCCGTACAGTGTACGTCCCTGGCGTTTCAAAGCGTAGACTACGTCCATGGCTGTGACGGTCTTCCTCTTTGCGTGCTCGCAGTAAGTGACAGCATCACGGATGACGTTCTCAAGGAACACCTTCAGGACTCCACGGGTCTCTTCGTAGATCAGACCAGAAATACGTTTGACACCACCACGGCGAGCCAGACGACGGATAGCTGGCTTGGTAATACCCTGGATGTTATCACGCAAAACTTTGCGATGACGCTTGGCGCCTCCCTTTCCTAGTCCCTTTCCTCCTTTACCACGTCCAGACATAATGAGTTCGTTCTTGGATAATTTCAAGAAATAATGAAGCCCGTCGGATGCTCCGCTTTTCTATATGGTGTCTATGCGGACGTGGCAGAAACAATATACGCGTCGAGGAGGGCGTATAGAACCAAGCGCTTACACAGGGACAGAGGCAATTATGCGTGCTGATAATGGCACGCCGGTCACGAACGCTGCTAACGGCTACGAGGCTGTTCTTTCTTTCCCGGGTTAGCCACCAATAAAATCCACGCCATTTTGCTTCTTTTCCTTTTTAAATAATATATGAATATCTATTTTTAATGTTTTAACACGTCTGTTTTGTTCATCATGTTGTGTTTTGTTTGTCCCCATTATCCCTGCGTTCGTCCACCTAAATGGAGAACTGATCTGGGATTTACATGTTTTCCTTTATTGTGTATCAATTCTGTATGTGTAACTTTTATGATGCTAATAAAGTGATGTGATATATATCATTATTTTGTTTAGAAAATTGCGCTATTTCCAACGACGCTCTTTGTTTTCTTCTCGTTTTTAATTCGCCCGTTGAATCAATCATTTATTTCATTCTGAGATTGAGAGATTTCGTATCAAACGTAAAGACGTACAAATTTGATAAATTATTATAATACATGTGTGCTTGTTGTCAATTTAAGCTGAATACTGCTTTTTACGATGTACTATTATTTCATGATTGCAGAGACTACTGCTGCTGTTGGTATACACCATTATTATTAGTTGGTCCTCGCCCCATTGGATCATTAATAATTTTTTCCTACACATTAATGCTCTTACAATGGAATGATTTAAATAGGCCTATATTAATTTTTCTAAACTACTAGAAACCATTGTTGAACTATTCTGCAACATACATTATCATTACAATACATTTGAAACACTTGTTCAAAATCTCTTTTTTGAAGATAGGGTGGCTCTGAAAAGAGCCGTTGTGTTTTTATGTCGGAAGACAAGTTTACTTGGAGGTGGTGTACTTGGTGACAGCCTTGGTTCCTTCACTGACGGCGTGCTTGGCGAGCTCACCGGGCAGAAGTAGACGGACAGCAGTCTGGACTTCACGACTGGTGATGGTAGACTTCTTGTTGTAGTGAGCCAAACGGGAAGCTTCTCCGGCAATACGCTCGAAGATGTCGTTGACGAAGCTGTTCATGATGCTCATGGCACGGCTGGAGATACCAGTATCGGGATGCACCTGCTTCAACACCTTGTAGATGTAGATACCGTAGCTTTCCTTTCTTCGCTTGCGTCTCTTTCCTGTACCACTACCTGGTGGACGGCCCTTGGCCTTGCCTGCCTTCTTTGCACCTTTACCGCTTGCTTTGGGAGCCATGATTCTTATAGTTGTTGAGTTCAAAACTCGAATGATTGGGTTGGCGTAAACCCGCAGTATTTATATGCACCGGTATGCAAATTAGGGATCCCAGAGCGGATCCTGAGCGAGCCAACTGCTTCAGTGAGCCCGCTGGTTCCCGGTGCCGCGCTGTTGACCTATTTCAATAACCGTGGACAAAGGAACGTAGGCGAGTACACGGAAACTCATTGTCAACCAATCATATCCGTTATTGCTGGACTTCGCTATAGTATAGTTTATACATGATTTCACATAGTAAACGTTTATTTATGAATCTAAATGTTACTCGATTTCATTGAAATGTTTAGCTCTCTTTCGAAACATTCCAATGTCAATTCAATCAAAAGTTAACAAGAAATGTAACGTTGTTTAAAAAAATATATATACGAGTATTTCTTGCTATAAAACTGCCGCGGTGTTTTCAACAGTGCGTATAGTACGGAGGGACATTTTACGCAATCTGATTGGTCGTTGCTAAACTCGTTTTGCTTGCGCCAGGATCCGCCGGCTCGGTATAAATACCGCTGCACTGCCTAAGCAAATTTCATTCAGTTTTTCTCATCGACTCACTGTACACAAATAATTAATCATGTCTGGACGTGGTAAAGGAGGAAAGGCAAGAGCAAAGGGAAAGAGCCGATCTTCAAGAGCGGGACTTCAGTTTCCCGTCGGTCGTGTGCACCGTTTTTTGCGCAAAGGCAACTATGCCCAGCGTGTTGGTGCCGGAGCCCCAGTATACCTGGCTGCCGTGATGGAGTACCTCGCAGCTGAGATCCTCGAGTTGGCCGGTAACGCCGCCCGTGACAACAAGAAGACCAGGATCAACCCCCGTCACTTGCAACTCGCCATCCGCAACGACGAAGAGTTGAACAAGCTTCTCAGTGGTGTCACCATTGCACAGGGTGGTGTACTGCCCAACATCCAAGCTGTACTTCTCCCCAAGAAGACCGCCAAGGCAAAATAAGCTAGTGGTCTTTTACCATTTAACCAACGGCTCTTTTCAGAGCCACCCTAACTTCTAAAAAGAGAACTTGACGGTGTTATTTGTATAGGTTATATTGCTGTATATTGTAGCGTTAGACACCATGAATTTGAAATATCATAATAAAAAGGCCTTTTTTTAATACCATTTACATTTTTACAACCAACCGTTTATAATAAAGTGTTAAAAATGATGATGATTTTATTTTACTTTATTCAGCATATTATCATCTAAAACAAGAAGTATTGCATGCATGCATGCACATACACGATACAAATATAAAACTTTCAATATAAGCGTACATTTACAATTGACAGCAAAACATAAAATGATAACATACCAGCTTTCATCTAAAAAACTTATTTCCAAAGGGGTCTTTAAATACAAATAAGAAGAGTTTTATATATATACACATAAAAAACACCAAACACAATAGAAGCAAAAGATAACACTAGACATGCATGTGATTCATAAAGTGAGCTTTAGTCCTTTTTGGGGTCTCAATCTTTTGAAAATGAAAATTATATTCACTCCCCCTTGTATAATGATGAACACTCCCAGTTTGATCAATTTAAGTTATTAAAAGTGTACTCTGTGCAAAATCACAATCTTATTTATCATAATATTAGAGAATAAAATGACATGTTAAAGGTTCTTTACTGTACATTACGGTACATTATTCATCATTTTATTTCAATTCAGTGAGCGTGTATTAATAGAAGCAAAAGATAACACTAGACATGCATGTGATTCATAAAGTGAGCTTTAGTCCCTTTTGGGGTCTAAATCTTTTGAAAATGAAAATTATATTCACTCCCCCTTGTATAATGATGAACACTCCCAGTTTGATCAATTTAAAAGTTATTAAAAGTGTACTCTGTGCAAAATCACAATCTTATTTATCATAATATTAGAGAATAAAATGACATGTTAAAGGTTCTTTACTGTACATTACGGTACATTATTCATCATTTTATTTCAATTCAGTGAGCGTGTATTAATAGAAGCAAAAGATAACACTAGACATGCATGTGATTCATAAAGTGAGCTTTAGTCCCTTTTGGGGTCTAAATCTTTTGAAAATGAAAATTATATTCACTCCCCCTTGTATAATGATGAACACTCCCAGTTTGATCAATTTAAAAGTTATTAAAAGTGTACTCTGTGCAAAATCACAATCTTATTTATCATAATATTAGAGAATAAAATGACATGTTAAAGGTTCTTTACTGTACATTACGGTACATTATTCATCATTTTATTTCAATTCAGTGAGCGTGTATTAATAGAAGCAAAAGATAACACTAGACATGCATGTGATTCATAAAGTGAGCTTTAGTCCCTTTTGGGGTCTAAATCTTTTGAAAATGAAAATTATATTCACTCCCCCTTGTATAATGATGAACACTCCCAGTTTGATCAATTTAAAAGTTATTAAAAGTGTACTCTGTGCAAAATCACAATCTTATTTATCATAATATTAGAGAATAAAATGACATGTTAAAGGTTCTTTACTGTACATTACGGTACATTCTTCATCATTTTATTTCAATTCAGTGAGCGTGTATTAATTAGTTCAACGTAGCTCATTTTATAAAGCAAATTATTTTAATAATAATCAGTCATAAGTCAGCTGCAAAACAAAAACCAAAACACTCTCAATCAAAAACAGACAGTCATGTTTCACTTCATGTTTTACAATGTTAACACTTTCCACGCGGATATTATGTTACCATACATATTAAACAGATTTTTCAGAAACCTTTCTCAACTTTCAAAGTATATCTTAAGATTTACTGAACCAATAGGCATAATTATTTGTACTTTCAATGTATTTCACATGTTGGATTCCAAATAATATGGTAATGAAATTTTAAAAAAATTGACATTTTTGAAACATTTTGTGAAATGTTGGAATGTCGTCTGCAGACGCCTGCCGCGTGGAAAGTGTTAAACTAAAAAGATATTGGTCGATTTTCACGCACATTTTTCTGTGTGTGGTGTGGTCAATTTGCAGTCATGTTTCCATTTGTTGATATTTAAAAATTCAACGTCGAGGAATGTAAATCGACTTGCATAACTTCTAGATGATTATTAACTTAGACCCGGTCATGTTTTGTTGTATACTAAAAAGTTGATAGTTGATTTGAAAATCCCCCGTCAATAATCGGGAATTATCGGGAATTCACGTGCCGGGGCCCGGGGTCGATGGATGAATAATGTAATTCTTATCATTTTTATATAAAGGGAGGGGGGGGGGGGGGGGTTGCATGTTTCTTTATTAAAAATAACACCCGAAGCTCGTGTGGTGTTTTTTTTATACCTGTAATATCATTTAGGTTGTAAATTATTGCATTTCATGTTGTCTTGTCCTCTTTGTTTATTTATTTAAAAAAGAAAAAAGCCTAAAATGTCAATTGAGTTTGTACATTTTTGCATTTCATGTTGTTGTTTTTTTGTTTGGGGCAAGTATACTAAACTAAAGGCCAACTTTATTGTACAAATCTATTGTAATTTAACAAATGTACACGAGCTGTATCATATACATTGTATAATGAAAGACGAGTTTATGTATAGTTAGTATATACTAATCATAATGAAACACGATTTATAACATCGATATCATATTATAATGAGGACATGCATGTGGTGGCACCCATTTTAAAGCAATAAAAAAGACCAATATCATTATCTCATTTTGGAAGATAGGGTGGCTCTGAAAAGAGCCGTTTGATTGAGGATAGGAAGATGTTTACTTCTTCTTTGGTGCTGCTTTCTTTGCAGCCTTCTTCTTTGGCGCAGCCTTCTTCTTTGGTGCGGCCTTCTTCTTGGGTGCTGCAGCCTTCTTCTTGGGTGCTGCCTTCTTGGTAACCTTTTTTGCTGCCTTCTTTGGCTTCTTTGCCTTTTTGGTGGTTGTCTTCTTTGCTGCCTTCTTTGCCTTGGTTGCGTCCTTCTTGGCCTTGGTCTTGGCCGACTTCTTTGCCTTGGCTGCCTCTCTCTTCTCCTTCTTCTTGGCGGCGACTGCCTTCTTGCGAGCTGCTGCCTTTGCCGCCTTGGCCTTTGCCTTCTCGCCATCTGCCTTCTTGGTGCCCAGACGGAAAGATCCACTGGCTCCGGTTCCCTTAACCTGGACCAGAGTACCGTTGGCTACACCACTCTTGATGGCGTTTCTGATGTGTGACTTAAGTTTGTCAACGTCGCACTTGTAGTTTGCAGCGATGTATTTCTTGATTGCTGCCAAAGACGAGCCTTTTCTGTCCTTCAAGGCGGCGACAGCAGCATGAACCATTTCTGAGCATGATGGATGAGCTCGTGGCTTGGCAGCCTTCTTTGCCTTAGTGGCCTTCTTTGCTGGAGATTGAGGAGTAGCCATGTTTTTAGAGATCGTACAACGAGTTATACAGCACTGTGAGAAATGACGAGAGGAAATTAAATAGCGCGCCGAGTGCGATTTGCTTTATACAAGCTCATTGCGGACGTGCGTGAAATCACCGTATCCGCCATTATTTGGAGTTTGAGTGTGGCGCGCGTTTTGTTATAATTGTAATTTTTCTCACCAGGTGTGTTTGGTAGCCTAGAAAAACTTGAATTTGTTCGGTAACTATCCTCCGAACAATCACCCGAAGCATAACATAATGTGCAGTAGGGTCCCAGCTGTCTATAGATACCCGTTTTGCCGATGTTTTGTATGATTTCGTCAAACTACAGAATGAATTTCAAAAACGTAAATTAAATTTGTTCGATTTTGCTGAAATTTCCTTTAATTTTCACTTTAAATCTCAATTATTACCAGAAAACATGATGAAACATGAAAGTGGTGGCCTTTAGGAAGCTAACAATGATGTTGTTTGTCCGAAATATTCAATAATGAGGACATTTAGAAGCGATAAAACAGAGGGTATAAAACACGTCATCACAGCGATCCATGCCTTGTTCTGCACATACCGTACATGTATCTATCCAACACGCGTAGACCTATTCTATTTAATATTGTGGAATTGGTGAAAAATTAAAGCTATTTAGATATTAAATCACACATATTTGATATTTTTATTTAATATGTTAAATCTTCATTGCACCCCCACCCTCTTCACCCACTACTCCCTGCAAAAAAGAGGAAAGACAGACTCAAAACTAGACGTTTTATTTTATTTTTAATTTTTATAATTTTTTTGGTGTGTGTTTTCTTTCTGATTGGATTCGATTACATCGATTTGTACGTGTTTACTTATCTTTATCTTTATTCATGTTCATCAATGTTCACATTCATATATGAAATGAAAGAGTATATTCAATTCAAACTGAATAGCATCAAACCCAATACTAATATAATAAAACAAAAACAACAACAAAAACAACAGCAAACACATGTTCATTAATATATGAAATGAAAGTGTATATTCAGTTTAAACTGAATAGCAACAAACCAAACAATAACATAACAACAACAACAACAACAACAACAACAACAACAACAACTTTGAGATTTAAAGTGAAAACAATTAACTTTTTTTGTATATGATTCAACAGTCAACTATGCCGCTTGCACTTGGCAGTCGGTGTCTACAGTACATTGTACGATCGTGTTCAATGCATGTATGCAATTTGTGTCCATTTTTTTTCTCCTATTTTGTTGTGCTTATATTATAAACTTGTTTACAAATATCTCTGTGTACAAAAATGTTTACCATATTATATTGCATGGTCAGTAATCACATAAATGTAGGCCTATTTAAGTTCCTAGTGAATATAGCTAGTTCTAGTAAAATTGGTCGTTATTCACTTTCGTTTATTGATATTATGAATATATTAAATTAAGATGACATGTTTGTGCACTAGAGTATTAGTAATATAAAAAAATAGACTTTTTTTAAAACTTTAACGAGTAGCAGTCTATACACACTACAGAAACAAATTGCAGTCATATAGAATTAATTTTTCGAAGATATATATGAAATTTTAGTAACAGACTGCATGTGGGATCTTTCTACATTCAATTGACCATATTATACAGTAACAACACGAGGACATTAATCTCTTTTTTGAAGTTATGGTGGCTCTGAAAAGAGCCTTTGATTGATGTGTGCAACACAAGTTGGTAACAACTTAAGCGCGTTCGCCACGGATGCGACGTGCCAACTGGATGTCCTTTGGCATGATGGTTACACGTTTGGCGTGGATTGCGCACAAGTTGGTGTCTTCGAAAAGACCAACCAAGTAAGCTTCGCTGGCCTCTTGGAGTGCCATGATGGCAGAGCTCTGGAATCGAAGCTCAGTCTTGAAATCCTGGGCGATCTCACGGACTAGACGCTGGAAGGGCAACTTTCGGATAAGAAGCTCGGTGCTCTTCTGGTAGCGACGGATCTCACGGAGAGCCACGGTACCGGGCCTGTAACGATGGGGCTTCTTTACGCCACCGGTAGCCGGTGCGGATTTGCGAGCTGCCTTGGTGGCGAGCTGCTTACGCGGAGCCTTTCCTCCGGTAGATTTACGTGCGGTTTGCTTGGTACGTGCCATTGTGATATTTCAAATGAATGATAATAGTGACAAACCACGGCGACTCTTTATATACCCAGTCAGTTCCTCTTTCGCAAATTGCGCCGTTATTGCTGATTGGTTACTGAAGCGCGATATCCGATTGGTCAATGAAGCCGGGTCTCTAATTGGTCCAAACGACACCAGCACAGTTTTAGCGGCAAAGACCAATGCATTCATGAAATTGGCTTTTGGTACACTGGGGAACGAGATTCAGAAAAACAAGAACAAAATTATACATCACATTTTCTATAAAACTGAAAATTCGATGAATAATTGCTCTCTATTTTTATTACGTGTGTGTGTGTTTGTAAAATACTTTCTATATAGGAACAATTAATTGTATGTAAATGTATTTGTAATTTGTGTATGCATTAATATTAAAACTGAACTAGGCGGACACCAAAGCTACACTATAAAATCACAAACTAAATAGAAATTACCTAGACCATGGATGACTTTTAATACGGTTTTACCACTTTTAAGTTACATGATATCCGGGCACTAAATTTAAGACCTTTTTATGATATGCACGATCCTTTATATTACATTGTTATATAATCGGCATGCTAAATGTTTAGCTCTTAAAATCTTAATTAAATTATTGATATACAACAAATAAATAAACAGGCACATATTATCTCTTTTTGGAAATGTTGGTGGCCCTTAAAAGGGCCGTTTTTTGTTTGAATGGAGCAAAATGCAACAATCTAACCGCCGAATCCGTACAGTGTACGTCCCTGGCGTTTCAAAGCGTAGACTACGTCCATGGCTGTGACGGTCTTCCTCTTTGCGTGCTCGCAGTAAGTGACAGCATCACGGATGACGTTCTCAAGGAACACCTTCAGGACTCCACGGGTCTCTTCGTAGATCAGACCAGAAATACGTTTGACACCACCACGGCGAGCCAGACGACGGATAGCTGGCTTGGTAATACCCTGGATGTTATCACGCAAAACTTTGCGATGACGCTTGGCGCCTCCCTTTCCTAGTCCCTTTCCTCCTTTACCACGTCCAGACATAATGAGTTCGTTCTTGGATAATTTCAAGAAATAATGAAGCCCGTCGGATGCTCCGCTTTTCTATATGGTGTCTATGCGGACGTGGCAGAAACAATATACGCGTCGAGGAGGGCGTATAGAACCAAGCGCTTACACAGGGACAGAGGCAATTATGCGTGCTGATAATGGCACGCCGGTCACGAACGCTGCTAACGGCTACGAGGCTGTTCTTTCTTTCCCGGGTTAGCCACCAATAAAATCCACGCCATTTTGCTTCTTTTCCTTTTTAAATAATATATGAATATCTATTTTTAATGTTTTAACACGTCTGTTTTGTTCATCATGTTGTGTTTTGTTTGTCCCCATTATCCCTGCGTTCGTCCACCTAAATGGAGAACTGATCTGGGATTTACATGTTTTCCTTTATTGTGTATCAATTCTGTATGTGTAACTTTTATGATGCTAATAAAGTGATGTGATATATATCATTATTTTGTTTAGAAAATTGCGCTATTTCCAACGACGCTCTTTGTTTTCTTCTCGTTTTTAATTCGCCCGTTGAATCAATCATTTATTTCATTCTGAGATTGAGAGATTTCGTATCAAACGTAAAGACGTACAAATTTGATAAATTATTATAATACATGTGTGCTTGTTGTCAATTTAAGCTGAATACTGCTTTTTACGATGTACTATTATTTCATGATTGCAGAGACTACTGCTGCTGTTGGTATACACCATTATTATTAGTTGGTCCTCGCCCCATTGGATCATTAATAATTTTTTCCTACACATTAATGCTCTTACAATGGAATGATTTAAATAGGCCTATATTAATTTTTCTAAACTACTAGAAACCATTGTTGAACTATTCTGCAACATACATTATCATTACAATACATTTGAAACACTTGTTCAAAATCTCTTTTTTGAAGATAGGGTGGCTCTGAAAAGAGCCGTTGTGTTTTTATGTCGGAAGACAAGTTTACTTGGAGGTGGTGTACTTGGTGACAGCCTTGGTTCCTTCACTGACGGCGTGCTTGGCGAGCTCACCGGGCAGAAGTAGACGGACAGCAGTCTGGACTTCACGACTGGTGATGGTAGACTTCTTGTTGTAGTGAGCCAAACGGGAAGCTTCTCCGGCAATACGCTCGAAGATGTCGTTGACGAAGCTGTTCATGATGCTCATGGCACGGCTGGAGATACCAGTATCGGGATGCACCTGCTTCAACACCTTGTAGATGTAGATACCGTAGCTTTCCTTTCTTCGCTTGCGTCTCTTTCCTGTACCACTACCTGGTGGACGGCCCTTGGCCTTGCCTGCCTTCTTTGCACCTTTACCGCTTGCTTTGGGAGCCATGATTCTTATAGTTGTTGAGTTCAAAACTCGAATGATTGGGTTGGCGTAAACCCGCAGTATTTATATGCACCGGTATGCAAATTAGGGATCCCAGAGCGGATCCTGAGCGAGCCAACTGCTTCAGTGAGCCCGCTGGTTCCCGGTGCCGCGCTGTTGACCTATTTCAATAACCGTGGACAAAGGAACGTAGGCGAGTACACGGAAACTCATTGTCAACCAATCATATCCGTTATTGCTGGACTTCGCTATAGTATAGTTTATACATGATTTCACATAGTAAACGTTTATTTATGAATCTAAATGTTACTCGATTTCATTGAAATGTTTAGCTCTCTTTCGAAACATTCCAATGTCAATTCAATCAAAAGTTAACAAGAAATGTAACGTTGTTTAAAAAAATATATATACGAGTATTTCTTGCTATAAAACTGCCGCGGTGTTTTCAACAGTGCGTATAGTACGGAGGGACATTTTACGCAATCTGATTGGTCGTTGCTAAACTCGTTTTGCTTGCGCCAGGATCCGCCGGCTCGGTATAAATACCGCTGCACTGCCTAAGCAAATTTCATTCAGTTTTTCTCATCGACTCACTGTACACAAATAATTAATCATGTCTGGACGTGGTAAAGGAGGAAAGGCAAGAGCAAAGGGAAAGAGCCGATCTTCAAGAGCGGGACTTCAGTTTCCCGTCGGTCGTGTGCACCGTTTTTTGCGCAAAGGCAACTATGCCCAGCGTGTTGGTGCCGGAGCCCCAGTATACCTGGCTGCCGTGATGGAGTACCTCGCAGCTGAGATCCTCGAGTTGGCCGGTAACGCCGCCCGTGACAACAAGAAGACCAGGATCAACCCCCGTCACTTGCAACTCGCCATCCGCAACGACGAAGAGTTGAACAAGCTTCTCAGTGGTGTCACCATTGCACAGGGTGGTGTACTGCCCAACATCCAAGCTGTACTTCTCCCCAAGAAGACCGCCAAGGCAAAATAAGCTAGTGGTCTTTTACCATTTAACCAACGGCTCTTTTCAGAGCCACCCTAACTTCTAAAAAGAGAACTTGACGGTGTTATTTGTATAGGTTATATTGCTGTATATTGTAGCGTTAGACACCATGAATTTGAAATATCATAATAAAAAGGCCTTTTTTTAATACCATTTACATTTTTACAACCAACCGTTTATAATAAAGTGTTAAAAATGATGATGATTTTATTTTACTTTATTCAGCATATTATCATCTAAAACAAGAAGTATTGCATGCATGCATGCACATACACGATACAAATATAAAACTTTCAATATAAGCGTACATTTACAATTGACAGCAAAACATAAAATGATAACATACCAGCTTTCATCTAAAAAACTTATTTCCAAAGGGGTCTTTAAATACAAATAAGAAGAGTTTTATATATATACACATAAAAAACACCAAACACAATAGAAGCAAAAGATAACACTAGACATGCATGTGATTCATAAAGTGAGCTTTAGTCCTTTTTGGGGTCTCAATCTTTTGAAAATGAAAATTATATTCACTCCCCCTTGTATAATGATGAACACTCCCAGTTTGATCAATTTAAGTTATTAAAAGTGTACTCTGTGCAAAATCACAATCTTATTTATCATAATATTAGAGAATAAAATGACATGTTAAAGGTTCTTTACTGTACATTACGGTACATTATTCATCATTTTATTTCAATTCAGTGAGCGTGTATTAATAGAAGCAAAAGATAACACTAGACATGCATGTGATTCATAAAGTGAGCTTTAGTCCCTTTTGGGGTCTAAATCTTTTGAAAATGAAAATTATATTCACTCCCCCTTGTATAATGATGAACACTCCCAGTTTGATCAATTTAAAAGTTATTAAAAGTGTACTCTGTGCAAAATCACAATCTTATTTATCATAATATTAGAGAATAAAATGACATGTTAAAGGTTCTTTACTGTACATTACGGTACATTATTCATCATTTTATTTCAATTCAGTGAGCGTGTATTAATAGAAGCAAAAGATAACACTAGACATGCATGTGATTCATAAAGTGAGCTTTAGTCCCTTTTGGGGTCTAAATCTTTTGAAAATGAAAATTATATTCACTCCCCCTTGTATAATGATGAACACTCCCAGTTTGATCAATTTAAAAGTTATTAAAAGTGTACTCTGTGCAAAATCACAATCTTATTTATCATAATATTAGAGAATAAAATGACATGTTAAAGGTTCTTTACTGTACATTACGGTACATTATTCATCATTTTATTTCAATTCAGTGAGCGTGTATTAATAGAAGCAAAAGATAACACTAGACATGCATGTGATTCATAAAGTGAGCTTTAGTCCCTTTTGGGGTCTAAATCTTTTGAAAATGAAAATTATATTCACTCCCCCTTGTATAATGATGAACACTCCCAGTTTGATCAATTTAAAAGTTATTAAAAGTGTACTCTGTGCAAAATCACAATCTTATTTATCATAATATTAGAGAATAAAATGACATGTTAAAGGTTCTTTACTGTACATTACGGTACATTCTTCATCATTTTATTTCAATTCAGTGAGCGTGTATTAATTAGTTCAACGTAGCTCATTTTATAAAGCAAATTATTTTAATAATAATCAGTCATAAGTCAGCTGCAAAACAAAAACCAAAACACTCTCAATCAAAAACAGACAGTCATGTTTCACTTCATGTTTTACAATGTTAACACTTTCCACGCGGATATTATGTTACCATACATATTAAACAGATTTTTCAGAAACCTTTCTCAACTTTCAAAGTATATCTTAAGATTTACTGAACCAATAGGCATAATTATTTGTACTTTCAATGTATTTCACATGTTGGATTCCAAATAATATGGTAATGAAATTTTAAAAAAATTGACATTTTTGAAACATTTTGTGAAATGTTGGAATGTCGTCTGCAGACGCCTGCCGCGTGGAAAGTGTTAAACTAAAAAGATATTGGTCGATTTTCACGCACATTTTTCTGTGTGTGGTGTGGTCAATTTGCAGTCATGTTTCCATTTGTTGATATTTAAAAATTCAACGTCGAGGAATGTAAATCGACTTGCATAACTTCTAGATGATTATTAACTTAGACCCGGTCATGTTTTGTTGTATACTAAAAAGTTGATAGTTGATTTGAAAATCCCCCGTCAATAATCGGGAATTATCGGGAATTCACGTGCCGGGGCCCGGGGTCGATGGATGAATAATGTAATTCTTATCATTTTTATATAAAGGGAGGGGGGGGGGGGGGGTTGCATGTTTCTTTATTAAAAATAACACCCGAAGCTCGTGTGGTGTTTTTTTTATACCTGTAATATCATTTAGGTTGTAAATTATTGCATTTCATGTTGTCTTGTCCTCTTTGTTTATTTATTTAAAAAAGAAAAAAGCCTAAAATGTCAATTGAGTTTGTACATTTTTGCATTTCATGTTGTTGTTTTTTTGTTTGGGGCAAGTATACTAAACTAAAGGCCAACTTTATTGTACAAATCTATTGTAATTTAACAAATGTACACGAGCTGTATCATATACATTGTATAATGAAAGACGAGTTTATGTATAGTTAGTATATACTAATCATAATGAAACACGATTTATAACATCGATATCATATTATAATGAGGACATGCATGTGGTGGCACCCATTTTAAAGCAATAAAAAAGACCAATATCATTATCTCATTTTGGAAGATAGGGTGGCTCTGAAAAGAGCCGTTTGATTGAGGATAGGAAGATGTTTACTTCTTCTTTGGTGCTGCTTTCTTTGCAGCCTTCTTCTTTGGCGCAGCCTTCTTCTTTGGTGCGGCCTTCTTCTTGGGTGCTGCAGCCTTCTTCTTGGGTGCTGCCTTCTTGGTAACCTTTTTTGCTGCCTTCTTTGGCTTCTTTGCCTTTTTGGTGGTTGTCTTCTTTGCTGCCTTCTTTGCCTTGGTTGCGTCCTTCTTGGCCTTGGTCTTGGCCGACTTCTTTGCCTTGGCTGCCTCTCTCTTCTCCTTCTTCTTGGCGGCGACTGCCTTCTTGCGAGCTGCTGCCTTTGCCGCCTTGGCCTTTGCCTTCTCGCCATCTGCCTTCTTGGTGCCCAGACGGAAAGATCCACTGGCTCCGGTTCCCTTAACCTGGACCAGAGTACCGTTGGCTACACCACTCTTGATGGCGTTTCTGATGTGTGACTTAAGTTTGTCAACGTCGCACTTGTAGTTTGCAGCGATGTATTTCTTGATTGCTGCCAAAGACGAGCCTTTTCTGTCCTTCAAGGCGGCGACAGCAGCATGAACCATTTCTGAGCATGATGGATGAGCTCGTGGCTTGGCAGCCTTCTTTGCCTTAGTGGCCTTCTTTGCTGGAGATTGAGGAGTAGCCATGTTTTTAGAGATCGTACAACGAGTTATACAGCACTGTGAGAAATGACGAGAGGAAATTAAATAGCGCGCCGAGTGCGATTTGCTTTATACAAGCTCATTGCGGACGTGCGTGAAATCACCGTATCCGCCATTATTTGGAGTTTGAGTGTGGCGCGCGTTTTGTTATAATTGTAATTTTTCTCACCAGGTGTGTTTGGTAGCCTAGAAAAACTTGAATTTGTTCGGTAACTATCCTCCGAACAATCACCCGAAGCATAACATAATGTGCAGTAGGGTCCCAGCTGTCTATAGATACCCGTTTTGCCGATGTTTTGTATGATTTCGTCAAACTACAGAATGAATTTCAAAAACGTAAATTAAATTTGTTCGATTTTGCTGAAATTTCCTTTAATTTTCACTTTAAATCTCAATTATTACCAGAAAACATGATGAAACATGAAAGTGGTGGCCTTTAGGAAGCTAACAATGATGTTGTTTGTCCGAAATATTCAATAATGAGGACATTTAGAAGCGATAAAACAGAGGGTATAAAACACGTCATCACAGCGATCCATGCCTTGTTCTGCACATACCGTACATGTATCTATCCAACACGCGTAGACCTATTCTATTTAATATTGTGGAATTGGTGAAAAATTAAAGCTATTTAGATATTAAATCACACATATTTGATATTTTTATTTAATATGTTAAATCTTCATTGCACCCCCACCCTCTTCACCCACTACTCCCTGCAAAAAAGAGGAAAGACAGACTCAAAACTAGACGTTTTATTTTATTTTTAATTTTTATAATTTTTTTGGTGTGTGTTTTCTTTCTGATTGGATTCGATTACATCGATTTGTACGTGTTTACTTATCTTTATCTTTATTCATGTTCATCAATGTTCACATTCATATATGAAATGAAAGAGTATATTCAATTCAAACTGAATAGCATCAAACCCAATACTAATATAATAAAACAAAAACAACAACAAAAACAACAGCAAACACATGTTCATTAATATATGAAATGAAAGTGTATATTCAGTTTAAACTGAATAGCAACAAACCAAACAATAACATAACAACAACAACAACAACAACAACAACAACAACAACAACTTTGAGATTTAAAGTGAAAACAATTAACTTTTTTTGTATATGATTCAACAGTCAACTATGCCGCTTGCACTTGGCAGTCGGTGTCTACAGTACATTGTACGATCGTGTTCAATGCATGTATGCAATTTGTGTCCATTTTTTTTCTCCTATTTTGTTGTGCTTATATTATAAACTTGTTTACAAATATCTCTGTGTACAAAAATGTTTACCATATTATATTGCATGGTCAGTAATCACATAAATGTAGGCCTATTTAAGTTCCTAGTGAATATAGCTAGTTCTAGTAAAATTGGTCGTTATTCACTTTCGTTTATTGATATTATGAATATATTAAATTAAGATGACATGTTTGTGCACTAGAGTATTAGTAATATAAAAAAATAGACTTTTTTTAAAACTTTAACGAGTAGCAGTCTATACACACTACAGAAACAAATTGCAGTCATATAGAATTAATTTTTCGAAGATATATATGAAATTTTAGTAACAGACTGCATGTGGGATCTTTCTACATTCAATTGGCCATATTATACAGTAACAACACGAGGACATTAATCTCTTTTTTGAAGTTATGGTGGCTCTGAAAAGAGCCTTTGATTGATGTGTGCAACACAAGTTGGTAACAACTTAAGCGCGTTCGCCACGGATGCGACGTGCCAACTGGATGTCCTTTGGCATGATGGTTACACGTTTGGCGTGGATTGCGCACAAGTTGGTGTCTTCGAAAAGACCAACCAAGTAAGCTTCGCTGGCCTCTTGGAGTGCCATGATGGCAGAGCTCTGGAATCGAAGCTCAGTCTTGAAATCCTGGGCGATCTCACGGACTAGACGCTGGAAGGGCAACTTTCGGATAAGAAGCTCGGTGCTCTTCTGGTAGCGACGGATCTCACGGAGAGCCACGGTACCGGGCCTGTAACGATGGGGCTTCTTTACGCCACCGGTAGCCGGTGCGGATTTGCGAGCTGCCTTGGTGGCGAGCTGCTTACGCGGAGCCTTTCCTCCGGTAGATTTACGTGCGGTTTGCTTGGTACGTGCCATTGTGATATTTCAAATGAATGATAATAGTGACAAACCACGGCGACTCTTTATATACCCAGTCAGTTCCTCTTTCGCAAATTGCGCCGTTATTGCTGATTGGTTACTGAAGCGCGATATCCGATTGGTCAATGAAGCCGGGTCTCTAATTGGTCCAAACGACACCAGCACAGTTTTAGCGGCAAAGACCAATGCATTCATGAAATTGGCTTTTGGTACACTGGGGAACGAGATTCAGAAAAACAAGAACAAAATTATACATCACATTTTCTATAAAACTGAAAATTCGATGAATAATTGCTCTCTATTTTTATTACGTGTGTGTGTGTTTGTAAAATACTTTCTATATAGGAACAATTAATTGTATGTAAATGTATTTGTAATTTGTGTATGCATTAATATTAAAACTGAACTAGGCGGACACCAAAGCTACACTATAAAATCACAAACTAAATAGAAATTACCTAGACCATGGATGACTTTTAATACGGTTTTACCACTTTTAAGTTACATGATATCCGGGCACTAAATTTAAGACCTTTTTATGATATGCACGATCCTTTATATTACATTGTTATATAATCGGCATGCTAAATGTTTAGCTCTTAAAATCTTAATTAAATTATTGATATACAACAAATAAATAAACAGGCACATATTATCTCTTTTTGGAAATGTTGGTGGCCCTTAAAAGGGCCGTTTTTTGTTTGAATGGAGCAAAATGCAACAATCTAACCGCCGAATCCGTACAGTGTACGTCCCTGGCGTTTCAAAGCGTAGACTACGTCCATGGCTGTGACGGTCTTCCTCTTTGCGTGCTCGCAGTAAGTGACAGCATCACGGATGACGTTCTCAAGGAACACCTTCAGGACTCCACGGGTCTCTTCGTAGATCAGACCAGAAATACGTTTGACACCACCACGGCGAGCCAGACGACGGATAGCTGGCTTGGTAATACCCTGGATGTTATCACGCAAAACTTTGCGATGACGCTTGGCGCCTCCCTTTCCTAGTCCCTTTCCTCCTTTACCACGTCCAGACATAATGAGTTCGTTCTTGGATAATTTCAAGAAATAATGAAGCCCGTCGGATGCTCCGCTTTTCTATATGGTGTCTATGCGGACGTGGCAGAAACAATATACGCGTCGAGGAGGGCGTATAGAACCAAGCGCTTACACAGGGACAGAGGCAATTATGCGTGCTGATAATGGCACGCCGGTCACGAACGCTGCTAACGGCTACGAGGCTGTTCTTTCTTTCCCGGGTTAGCCACCAATAAAATCCACGCCATTTTGCTTCTTTTCCTTTTTAAATAATATATGAATATCTATTTTCATATGAATTTGAAATATCATAATAAAAAGGCCTTTTTTTAATACCATTTACATTTTTACAACCAACCGTTTATAATAAAGTGTTAAAAATGATGATGATTTTATTTTACTTTATTCAGCATATTATCATCTAAAACAAGAAGTATTGCATGCATGCATGCACATACACGATACAAATATAAAACTTTCAATATAAGCGTACATTTACAATTGACAGCAAAACATAAAATGATAACATACCAGCTTTCATCTAAAAAACTTATTTCCAAAGGGGTCTTTAAATACAAATAAGAAGAGTTTTATATATATACACATAAAAAACACCAAACACAATAGAAGCAAAAGATAACACTAGACATGCATGTGATTCATAAAGTGAGCTTTAGTCCTTTTTGGGGTCTCAATCTTTTGAAAATGAAAATTATATTCACTCCCCCTTGTATAATGATGAACACTCCCAGTTTGATCAATTTAAGTTATTAAAAGTGTACTCTGTGCAAAATCACAATCTTATTTATCATAATATTAGAGAATAAAATGACATGTTAAAGGTTCTTTACTGTACATTACGGTACATTATTCATCATTTTATTTCAATTCAGTGAGCGTGTATTAAGGGACGCACCATTAGATACTCAGGGGGGGAGCATGGAAGTTTTTAAAAAAAAAAAAACTTTGCCCACTATCCAGGAAAAAAAAAAAAACTTTGCCCACCAACCAGGAAAAAAAAAAAAAGATGACCCACTCCTGAGTAAAAAAAAAAAATTATGACTCACCCAACTTAATGTACAGAAAAACGGTAAAACCTAAAAAAAAAAAACTTTTCCGCCTTCGGCGAAAAAAAAAAAAAATTTGCCGCCAAAGGCGGCGAAAAAAAAAAAATGTCGCCTACTTCGATGAAAAAAAAAAAAAATTCTGCCTGACCCCAACTTCCATGCCCCCCCCTGAAAATCAAATGGTGCGTCCCTAATAGAAGCAAAAGATAACACTAGACATGCATGTGATTCATAAAGTGAGCTTTAGTCCCTTTTGGGGTCTAAATCTTTTGAAAATGAAAATTATATTCACTCCCCCTTGTATAATGATGAACACTCCCAGTTTGATCAATTTAAAAGTTATTAAAAGTGTACTCTGTGCAAAATCACAATCTTATTTATCATAATATTAGAGAATAAAATGACATGTTAAAGGTTCTTTACTGTACATTACGGTACATTATTCATCATTTTATTTCAATTCAGTGAGCGTGTATTAATAGAAGCAAAAGATAACACTAGACATGCATGTGATTCATAAAGTGAGCTTTAGTCCCTTTTGGGGTCTAAATCTTTTGAAAATGAAAATTATATTCACTCCCCCTTGTATAATGATGAACACTCCCAGTTTGATCAATTTAAAAGTTATTAAAAGTGTACTCTGTGCAAAATCACAATCTTATTTATCATAATATTAGAGAATAAAATGACATGTTAAAGGTTCTTTACTGTACATTACGGTACATTATTCACCAATTTAATTTCAATTCAGTGAGCGTGTATTAATAGAAGCAAAAGATAACACTAGACATGCATGTGATTCATAAAGTGAGCTTTAGTCCCTTTTGGGGTCTAAATCTTTTGAAAATGAAAATTATATTCACTCCCCCTTGTATAATGATGAACACTCCCAGTTTGATCAATTTAAAAGTTATTAAAAGTGTACTCTGTGCAAAATCACAATCTTATTTATCATAATATTAGAGAATAAAATGACATGTTAAAGGTTCTTTACTGTACATTACGGTACATTCTTCATCATTTTATTTCAATTCAGTGAGCGTGTATTAATTAGTTCAACGTAGCTCATTTTATAAAGCAAATTATTTTAATAATAATCAGTCATAAGTCAGCTGCAAAACAAAAACCAAAACACTCTCAATCAAAAACAGACAGTCATGTTTCACTTCATGTTTTACAATGTTAACACTTTCCACGCGGATATTATGTTACCATACATATTAAACAGATTTTTCAGAAACCTTTCTCAACTTTCAAAGTATATCTTAAGATTTACTGAACCAATAGGCATAATTATTTGTACTTTCAATGTATTTCACATGTTGGATTCCAAATAATATGGTAATGAAATTTTAAAAAAATTGACATTTTTGAAACATTTTGTGAAATGTTGGAATGTCGTCTGCAGACGCCTGCCGCGTGGAAAGTGTTAAACTAAAAAGATATTGGTCGATTTTCACGCACATTTTTCTGTGTGTGGTGTGGTCAATTTGCAGTCATGTTTCCATTTGTTGATATTTAAAAATTCAACGTCGAGGAATGTAAATCGACTTGCATAACTTCTAGATGATTATTAACTTAGACCCGGTCATGTTTTGTTGTATACTAAAAAGTTGATAGTTGATTTGAAAATCCCCCGTCAATAATCGGGAATTATCGGGAATTCACGTGCCGGGGCCCGGGGTCGATGGATGAATAATGTAATTCTTATCATTTTTATATAAAGGGAGGGGGGGGGGGGGGGGGGTTGCATGTTTCTTTATTAAAAATAACACCCGAAGCTCGTGTGGTGTTTTTTTTATACCTGTAATATCATTTAGGTTGTAAATTATTGCATTTCATGTTGTCTTGTCCTCTTTGTTTATTTATTTAAAAAAGAAAAAAGCCTAAAATGTCAATTGAGTTTGTACATTTTTGCATTTCATGTTGTTGTTTTTTTGTTTGGGGCAAGTATACTAAACTAAAGGCCAACTTTATTGTACAAATCTATTGTAATTTAACAAATGTACACGAGCTGTATCATATACATTGTATAATGAAAGACGAGTTTATGTATAGTTAGTATATACTAATCATAATGAAACACGATTTATAACATCGATATCATATTATAATGAGGACATGCATGTGGTGGCACCCATTTTAAAGCAATAAAAAAGACCAATATCATTATCTCATTTTGGAAGATAGGGTGGCTCTGAAAAGAGCCGTTTGATTGAGGATAGGAAGATGTTTACTTCTTCTTTGGTGCTGCTTTCTTTGCAGCCTTCTTCTTTGGCGCAGCCTTCTTCTTTGGTGCGGCCTTCTTCTTGGGTGCTGCAGCCTTCTTCTTGGGTGCTGCCTTCTTGGTAACCTTTTTTGCTGCCTTCTTTGGCTTCTTTGCCTTTTTGGTGGTTGTCTTCTTTGCTGCCTTCTTTGCCTTGGTTGCGTCCTTCTTGGCCTTGGTCTTGGCCGACTTCTTTGCCTTGGCTGCCTCTCTCTTCTCCTTCTTCTTGGCGGCGACTGCCTTCTTGCGAGCTGCTGCCTTTGCCGCCTTGGCCTTTGCCTTCTCGCCATCTGCCTTCTTGGTGCCCAGACGGAAAGATCCACTGGCTCCGGTTCCCTTAACCTGGACCAGAGTACCGTTGGCTACACCACTCTTGATGGCGTTTCTGATGTGTGACTTAAGTTTGTCAACGTCGCACTTGTAGTTTGCAGCGATGTATTTCTTGATTGCTGCCAAAGACGAGCCTTTTCTGTCCTTCAAGGCGGCGACAGCAGCATGAACCATTTCTGAGCATGATGGATGAGCTCGTGGCTTGGCAGCCTTCTTTGCCTTAGTGGCCTTCTTTGCTGGAGATTGAGGAGTAGCCATGTTTTTAGAGATCGTACAACGAGTTATACAGCACTGTGAGAAATGACGAGAGGAAATTAAATAGCGCGCCGAGTGCGATTTGCTTTATACAAGCTCATTGCGGACGTGCGTGAAATCACCGTATCCGCCATTATTTGGAGTTTGAGTGTGGCGCGCGTTTTGTTATAATTGTAATTTTTCTCACCAGGTGTGTTTGGTAGCCTAGAAAAACTTGAATTTGTTCGGTAACTATCCTCCGAACAATCACCCGAAGCATAACATAATGTGCAGTAGGGTCCCAGCTGTCTATAGATACCCGTTTTGCCGATGTTTTGTATGATTTCGTCAAACTACAGAATGAATTTCAAAAACGTAAATTAAATTTGTTCGATTTTGCTGAAATTTCCTTTAATTTTCACTTTAAATCTCAATTATTACCAGAAAACATGATGAAACATGAAAGTGGTGGCCTTTAGGAAGCTAACAATGATGTTGTTTGTCCGAAATATTCAATAATGAGGACATTTAGAAGCGATAAAACAGAGGGTATAAAACACGTCATCACAGCGATCCATGCCTTGTTCTGCACATACCGTACATGTATCTATCCAACACGCGTAGACCTATTCTATTTAATATTGTGGAATTGGTGAAAAATTAAAGCTATTTAGATATTAAATCACACATATTTGATATTTTTATTTAATATGTTAAATCTTCATTGCACCCCCACCCTCTCCACCCACTACTCCCTGCAAAAAAGAGGAAAGACAGACTCAAAACTAGACGTTTTATTTTATTTTTATTTTTTATAATTTTTTTGGTGTGTGTTTTCTTTCTGATTGGATTCGATTACATCGATTTGTACGTGTTTACTTATCTTTATTCATGTTCATCAATGTTCACATTCATATATGAAATGAAAGAGTATATTCAATTCAAACTGAATAGCATCAAACCCAATACTAATATAATAAAACAAAAACAACAACAAAAACAACAGCAAACACATGTTCATTAATATATGAAATGAAAGTGTATATTCAGTTTAAACTGAATAGCAACAAACCAAACAATAACATAACAACAACAACAACAACAACAACAACAACAACTTTGAGATTTAAAGTGAAAACAATTAACTTTTTTTGTATATGATTCAACAGTCAACTATGCCGCTTGCACTTGGCAGTCGGTGTCTACAGTACATTGTACGATCGTGTTCAATGCATGTATGCAATTTGTGTCCATTTTTTTTCTCCTATTTTGTTGTGCTTATATTATAAACTTGTTTACAAATATCTCTGTGTACAAAAATGTTTACCATATTATATTGCATGGTCAGTAATCACATAAATGTAGGCCTATTTAAGTTCCTAGTGAATATAGCTAGTTCTAGTAAAATTGGTCGTTATTCACTTTCGTTTATTGATATTATGAATATATTAAATTAAGATGACATGTTTGTGCACTAGAGTATTAGTAATATAAAAAAATAGACTTTTTTTAAAACTTTAACGAGTAGCAGTCTATACACACTACAGAAACAAATTGCAGTCATATAGAATTAATTTTTCGAAGATATATATGAAATTTTAGTAACAGACTGCATGTGGGATCTTTCTACATTCAATTGACCATATTATACAGTAACAACACGAGGACATTAATCTCTTTTTTGAAGTTATGGTGGCTCTGAAAAGAGCCTTTGATTGATGTGTGCAACACAAGTTGGTAACAACTTAAGCGCGTTCGCCACGGATGCGACGTGCCAACTGGATGTCCTTTGGCATGATGGTTACACGTTTGGCGTGGATTGCGCACAAGTTGGTGTCTTCGAAAAGACCAACCAAGTAAGCTTCGCTGGCCTCTTGGAGTGCCATGATGGCAGAGCTCTGGAATCGAAGCTCAGTCTTGAAATCCTGGGCGATCTCACGGACTAGACGCTGGAAGGGCAACTTTCGGATAAGAAGCTCGGTGCTCTTCTGGTAGCGACGGATCTCACGGAGAGCCACGGTACCGGGCCTGTAACGATGGGGCTTCTTTACGCCACCGGTAGCCGGTGCGGATTTGCGAGCTGCCTTGGTGGCGAGCTGCTTACGCGGAGCCTTTCCTCCGGTAGATTTACGTGCGGTTTGCTTGGTACGTGCCATTGTGATATTTCAAATGAATGATAATAGTGACAAACCACGGCGACTCTTTATATACCCAGTCAGTTCCTCTTTCGCAAATTGCGCCGTTATTGCTGATTGGTTACTGAAGCGCGATATCCGATTGGTCAATGAAGCCGGGTCTCTAATTGGTCCAAACGACACCAGCACAGTTTTAGCGGCAAAGACCAATGCATTCATGAAATTGGCTTTTGGTACACTGGGGAACGAGATTCAGAAAAACAAGAACAAAATTATACATCACATTTTCTATAAAACTGAAAATTCGATGAATAATTGCTCTCTATTTTTATTACGTGTGTGTGTGTTTGTAAAATACTTTCTATATAGGAACAATTAATTGTATGTAAATGTATTTGTAATTTGTGTATGCATTAATATTAAAACTGAACTAGGCGGACACCAAAGCTACACTATAAAATCACAAACTAAATAGAAATTACCTAGACCATGGATGACTTTTAATACGGTTTTACCACTTTTAAGTTACATGATATCCGGGCACTAAATTTAAGACCTTTTTATGATATGCACGATCCTTTATATTACATTGTTATATAATCGGCATGCTAAATGTTTAGCTCTTAAAATCTTAATTAAATTATTGATATACAACAAATAAATAAACAGGCACATATTATCTCTTTTTGGAAATGTTGGTGGCCCTTAAAAGGGCCGTTTTTTGTTTGAATGGAGCAAAATGCAACAATCTAACCGCCGAATCCGTACAGTGTACGTCCCTGGCGTTTCAAAGCGTAGACTACGTCCATGGCTGTGACGGTCTTCCTCTTTGCGTGCTCGCAGTAAGTGACAGCATCACGGATGACGTTCTCAAGGAACACCTTCAGGACTCCACGGGTCTCTTCGTAGATCAGACCAGAAATACGTTTGACACCACCACGGCGAGCCAGACGACGGATAGCTGGCTTGGTAATACCCTGGATGTTATCACGCAAAACTTTGCGATGACGCTTGGCGCCTCCCTTTCCTAGTCCCTTTCCTCCTTTACCACGTCCAGACATAATGAGTTCGTTCTTGGATAATTTCAAGAAATAATGAAGCCCGTCGGATGCTCCGCTTTTCTATATGGTGTCTATGCGGACGTGGCAGAAACAATATACGCGTCGAGGAGGGCGTATAGAACCAAGCGCTTACACAGGGACAGAGGCAATTATGCGTGCTGATAATGGCACGCCGGTCACGAACGCTGCTAACGGCTACGAGGCTGTTCTTTCTTTCCCGGGTTAGCCACCAATAAAATCCACGCCATTTTGCTTCTTTTCCTTTTTAAATAATATATGAATATCTATTTTTAATGTTTTAACACGTCTGTTTTGTTCATCATGTTGTGTTTTGTTTGTCCCCATTATCCCTGCGTTCGTCCACCTAAATGGAGAACTGATCTGGGATTTACATGTTTTCCTTTATTGTGTATCAATTCTGTATGTGTAACTTTTATGATGCTAATAAAGTGATGTGATATATATCATTATTTTGTTTAGAAAATTGCGCTATTTCCAACGACGCTCTTTGTTTTCTTCTCGTTTTTAATTCGCCCGTTGAATCAATCATTTATTTCATTCTGAGATTGAGAGATTTCGTATCAAACGTAAAGACGTACAAATTTGATAAATTATTATAATACATGTGTGCTTGTTGTCAATTTAAGCTGAATACTGCTTTTTACGATGTACTATTATTTCATGATTGCAGAGACTACTGCTGCTGTTGGTATACACCATTATTATTAGTTGGTCCTCGCCCCATTGGATCATTAATAATTTTTTCCTACACATTAATGCTCTTACAATGGAATGATTTAAATAGGCCTATATTAATTTTTCTAAACTACTAGAAACCATTGTTGAACTATTCTGCAACATACATTATCATTACAATACATTTGAAACACTTGTTCAAAATCTCTTTTTTGAAGATAGGGTGGCTCTGAAAAGAGCCGTTGTGTTTTTATGTCGGAAGACAAGTTTACTTGGAGGTGGTGTACTTGGTGACAGCCTTGGTTCCTTCACTGACGGCGTGCTTGGCGAGCTCACCGGGCAGAAGTAGACGGACAGCAGTCTGGACTTCACGACTGGTGATGGTAGACTTCTTGTTGTAGTGAGCCAAACGGGAAGCTTCTCCGGCAATACGCTCGAAGATGTCGTTGACGAAGCTGTTCATGATGCTCATGGCACGGCTGGAGATACCAGTATCGGGATGCACCTGCTTCAACACCTTGTAGATGTAGATACCGTAGCTTTCCTTTCTTCGCTTGCGTCTCTTTCCTGTACCACTACCTGGTGGACGGCCCTTGGCCTTGCCTGCCTTCTTTGCACCTTTACCGCTTGCTTTGGGAGCCATGATTCTTATAGTTGTTGAGTTCAAAACTCGAATGATTGGGTTGGCGTAAACCCGCAGTATTTATATGCACCGGTATGCAAATTAGGGATCCCAGAGCGGATCCTGAGCGAGCCAACTGCTTCAGTGAGCCCGCTGGTTCCCGGTGCCGCGCTGTTGACCTATTTCAATAACCGTGGACAAAGGAACGTAGGCGAGTACACGGAAACTCATTGTCAACCAATCATATCCGTTATTGCTGGACTTCGCTATAGTATAGTTTATACATGATTTCACATAGTAAACGTTTATTTATGAATCTAAATGTTACTCGATTTCATTGAAATGTTTAGCTCTCTTTCGAAACATTCCAATGTCAATTCAATCAAAAGTTAACAAGAAATGTAACGTTGTTTAAAAAAATATATATACGAGTATTTCTTGCTATAAAACTGCCGCGGTGTTTTCAACAGTGCGTATAGTACGGAGGGACATTTTACGCAATCTGATTGGTCGTTGCTAAACTCGTTTTGCTTGCGCCAGGATCCGCCGGCTCGGTATAAATACCGCTGCACTGCCTAAGCAAATTTCATTCAGTTTTTCTCATCGACTCACTGTACACAAATAATTAATCATGTCTGGACGTGGTAAAGGAGGAAAGGCAAGAGCAAAGGGAAAGAGCCGATCTTCAAGAGCGGGACTTCAGTTTCCCGTCGGTCGTGTGCACCGTTTTTTGCGCAAAGGCAACTATGCCCAGCGTGTTGGTGCCGGAGCCCCAGTATACCTGGCTGCCGTGATGGAGTACCTCGCAGCTGAGATCCTCGAGTTGGCCGGTAACGCCGCCCGTGACAACAAGAAGACCAGGATCAACCCCCGTCACTTGCAACTCGCCATCCGCAACGACGAAGAGTTGAACAAGCTTCTCAGTGGTGTCACCATTGCACAGGGTGGTGTACTGCCCAACATCCAAGCTGTACTTCTCCCCAAGAAGACCGCCAAGGCAAAATAAGCTAGTGGTCTTTTACCATTTAACCAACGGCTCTTTTCAGAGCCACCCTAACTTCTAAAAAGAGAACTTGACGGTGTTATTTGTATAGGTTATATTGCTGTATATTGTAGCGTTAGACACCATGAATTTGAAATATCATAATAAAAAGGCCTTTTTTTAATACCATTTACATTTTTACAACCAACCGTTTATAATAAAGTGTTAAAAATGATGATGATTTTATTTTACTTTATTCAGCATATTATCATCTAAAACAAGAAGTATTGCATGCATGCATGCACATACACGATACAAATATAAAACTTTCAATATAAGCGTACATTTACAATTGACAGCAAAACATAAAATGATAACATACCAGCTTTCATCTAAAAAACTTATTTCCAAAGGGGTCTTTAAATACAAATAAGAAGAGTTTTATATATATACACATAAAAAACACCAAACACAATAGAAGCAAAAGATAACACTAGACATGCATGTGATTCATAAAGTGAGCTTTAGTCCTTTTTGGGGTCTCAATCTTTTGAAAATGAAAATTATATTCACTCCCCCTTGTATAATGATGAACACTCCCAGTTTGATCAATTTAAGTTATTAAAAGTGTACTCTGTGCAAAATCACAATCTTATTTATCATAATATTAGAGAATAAAATGACATGTTAAAGGTTCTTTACTGTACATTACGGTACATTATTCATCATTTTATTTCAATTCAGTGAGCGTGTATTAATAGAAGCAAAAGATAACACTAGACATGCATGTGATTCATAAAGTGAGCTTTAGTCCCTTTTGGGGTCTAAATCTTTTGAAAATGAAAATTATATTCACTCCCCCTTGTATAATGATGAACACTCCCAGTTTGATCAATTTAAAAGTTATTAAAAGTGTACTCTGTGCAAAATCACAATCTTATTTATCATAATATTAGAGAATAAAATGACATGTTAAAGGTTCTTTACTGTACATTACGGTACATTATTCATCATTTTATTTCAATTCAGTGAGCGTGTATTAATAGAAGCAAAAGATAACACTAGACATGCATGTGATTCATAAAGTGAGCTTTAGTCCCTTTTGGGGTCTAAATCTTTTGAAAATGAAAATTATATTCACTCCCCCTTGTATAATGATGAACACTCCCAGTTTGATCAATTTAAAAGTTATTAAAAGTGTACTCTGTGCAAAATCACAATCTTATTTATCATAATATTAGAGAATAAAATGACATGTTAAAGGTTCTTTACTGTACATTACGGTACATTATTCATCATTTTATTTCAATTCAGTGAGCGTGTATTAATAGAAGCAAAAGATAACACTAGACATGCATGTGATTCATAAAGTGAGCTTTAGTCCCTTTTGGGGTCTAAATCTTTTGAAAATGAAAATTATATTCACTCCCCCTTGTATAATGATGAACACTCCCAGTTTGATCAATTTAAAAGTTATTAAAAGTGTACTCTGTGCAAAATCACAATCTTATTTATCATAATATTAGAGAATAAAATGACATGTTAAAGGTTCTTTACTGTACATTACGGTACATTCTTCATCATTTTATTTCAATTCAGTGAGCGTGTATTAATTAGTTCAACGTAGCTCATTTTATAAAGCAAATTATTTTAATAATAATCAGTCATAAGTCAGCTGCAAAACAAAAACCAAAACACTCTCAATCAAAAACAGACAGTCATGTTTCACTTCATGTTTTACAATGTTAACACTTTCCACGCGGATATTATGTTACCATACATATTAAACAGATTTTTCAGAAACCTTTCTCAACTTTCAAAGTATATCTTAAGATTTACTGAACCAATAGGCATAATTATTTGTACTTTCAATGTATTTCACATGTTGGATTCCAAATAATATGGTAATGAAATTTTAAAAAAATTGACATTTTTGAAACATTTTGTGAAATGTTGGAATGTCGTCTGCAGACGCCTGCCGCGTGGAAAGTGTTAAACTAAAAAGATATTGGTCGATTTTCACGCACATTTTTCTGTGTGTGGTGTGGTCAATTTGCAGTCATGTTTCCATTTGTTGATATTTAAAAATTCAACGTCGAGGAATGTAAATCGACTTGCATAACTTCTAGATGATTATTAACTTAGACCCGGTCATGTTTTGTTGTATACTAAAAAGTTGATAGTTGATTTGAAAATCCCCCGTCAATAATCGGGAATTATCGGGAATTCACGTGCCGGGGCCCGGGGTCGATGGATGAATAATGTAATTCTTATCATTTTTATATAAAGGGAGGGGGGGGGGGGGGGTTGCATGTTTCTTTATTAAAAATAACACCCGAAGCTCGTGTGGTGTTTTTTTTATACCTGTAATATCATTTAGGTTGTAAATTATTGCATTTCATGTTGTCTTGTCCTCTTTGTTTATTTATTTAAAAAAGAAAAAAGCCTAAAATGTCAATTGAGTTTGTACATTTTTGCATTTCATGTTGTTGTTTTTTTGTTTGGGGCAAGTATACTAAACTAAAGGCCAACTTTATTGTACAAATCTATTGTAATTTAACAAATGTACACGAGCTGTATCATATACATTGTATAATGAAAGACGAGTTTATGTATAGTTAGTATATACTAATCATAATGAAACACGATTTATAACATCGATATCATATTATAATGAGGACATGCATGTGGTGGCACCCATTTTAAAGCAATAAAAAAGACCAATATCATTATCTCATTTTGGAAGATAGGGTGGCTCTGAAAAGAGCCGTTTGATTGAGGATAGGAAGATGTTTACTTCTTCTTTGGTGCTGCTTTCTTTGCAGCCTTCTTCTTTGGCGCAGCCTTCTTCTTTGGTGCGGCCTTCTTCTTGGGTGCTGCAGCCTTCTTCTTGGGTGCTGCCTTCTTGGTAACCTTTTTTGCTGCCTTCTTTGGCTTCTTTGCCTTTTTGGTGGTTGTCTTCTTTGCTGCCTTCTTTGCCTTGGTTGCGTCCTTCTTGGCCTTGGTCTTGGCCGACTTCTTTGCCTTGGCTGCCTCTCTCTTCTCCTTCTTCTTGGCGGCGACTGCCTTCTTGCGAGCTGCTGCCTTTGCCGCCTTGGCCTTTGCCTTCTCGCCATCTGCCTTCTTGGTGCCCAGACGGAAAGATCCACTGGCTCCGGTTCCCTTAACCTGGACCAGAGTACCGTTGGCTACACCACTCTTGATGGCGTTTCTGATGTGTGACTTAAGTTTGTCAACGTCGCACTTGTAGTTTGCAGCGATGTATTTCTTGATTGCTGCCAAAGACGAGCCTTTTCTGTCCTTCAAGGCGGCGACAGCAGCATGAACCATTTCTGAGCATGATGGATGAGCTCGTGGCTTGGCAGCCTTCTTTGCCTTAGTGGCCTTCTTTGCTGGAGATTGAGGAGTAGCCATGTTTTTAGAGATCGTACAACGAGTTATACAGCACTGTGAGAAATGACGAGAGGAAATTAAATAGCGCGCCGAGTGCGATTTGCTTTATACAAGCTCATTGCGGACGTGCGTGAAATCACCGTATCCGCCATTATTTGGAGTTTGAGTGTGGCGCGCGTTTTGTTATAATTGTAATTTTTCTCACCAGGTGTGTTTGGTAGCCTAGAAAAACTTGAATTTGTTCGGTAACTATCCTCCGAACAATCACCCGAAGCATAACATAATGTGCAGTAGGGTCCCAGCTGTCTATAGATACCCGTTTTGCCGATGTTTTGTATGATTTCGTCAAACTACAGAATGAATTTCAAAAACGTAAATTAAATTTGTTCGATTTTGCTGAAATTTCCTTTAATTTTCACTTTAAATCTCAATTATTACCAGAAAACATGATGAAACATGAAAGTGGTGGCCTTTAGGAAGCTAACAATGATGTTGTTTGTCCGAAATATTCAATAATGAGGACATTTAGAAGCGATAAAACAGAGGGTATAAAACACGTCATCACAGCGATCCATGCCTTGTTCTGCACATACCGTACATGTATCTATCCAACACGCGTAGACCTATTCTATTTAATATTGTGGAATTGGTGAAAAATTAAAGCTATTTAGATATTAAATCACACATATTTGATATTTTTATTTAATATGTTAAATCTTCATTGCACCCCCACCCTCTTCACCCACTACTCCCTGCAAAAAAGAGGAAAGACAGACTCAAAACTAGACGTTTTATTTTATTTTTAATTTTTATAATTTTTTTGGTGTGTGTTTTCTTTCTGATTGGATTCGATTACATCGATTTGTACGTGTTTACTTATCTTTATCTTTATTCATGTTCATCAATGTTCACATTCATATATGAAATGAAAGAGTATATTCAATTCAAACTGAATAGCATCAAACCCAATACTAATATAATAAAACAAAAACAACAACAAAAACAACAGCAAACACATGTTCATTAATATATGAAATGAAAGTGTATATTCAGTTTAAACTGAATAGCAACAAACCAAACAATAACATAACAACAACAACAACAACAACAACAACAACAACAACAACTTTGAGATTTAAAGTGAAAACAATTAACTTTTTTTGTATATGATTCAACAGTCAACTATGCCGCTTGCACTTGGCAGTCGGTGTCTACAGTACATTGTACGATCGTGTTCAATGCATGTATGCAATTTGTGTCCATTTTTTTTCTCCTATTTTGTTGTGCTTATATTATAAACTTGTTTACAAATATCTCTGTGTACAAAAATGTTTACCATATTATATTGCATGGTCAGTAATCACATAAATGTAGGCCTATTTAAGTTCCTAGTGAATATAGCTAGTTCTAGTAAAATTGGTCGTTATTCACTTTCGTTTATTGATATTATGAATATATTAAATTAAGATGACATGTTTGTGCACTAGAGTATTAGTAATATAAAAAAATAGACTTTTTTTAAAACTTTAACGAGTAGCAGTCTATACACACTACAGAAACAAATTGCAGTCATATAGAATTAATTTTTCGAAGATATATATGAAATTTTAGTAACAGACTGCATGTGGGATCTTTCTACATTCAATTGACCATATTATACAGTAACAACACGAGGACATTAATCTCTTTTTTGAAGTTATGGTGGCTCTGAAAAGAGCCTTTGATTGATGTGTGCAACACAAGTTGGTAACAACTTAAGCGCGTTCGCCACGGATGCGACGTGCCAACTGGATGTCCTTTGGCATGATGGTTACACGTTTGGCGTGGATTGCGCACAAGTTGGTGTCTTCGAAAAGACCAACCAAGTAAGCTTCGCTGGCCTCTTGGAGTGCCATGATGGCAGAGCTCTGGAATCGAAGCTCAGTCTTGAAATCCTGGGCGATCTCACGGACTAGACGCTGGAAGGGCAACTTTCGGATAAGAAGCTCGGTGCTCTTCTGGTAGCGACGGATCTCACGGAGAGCCACGGTACCGGGCCTGTAACGATGGGGCTTCTTTACGCCACCGGTAGCCGGTGCGGATTTGCGAGCTGCCTTGGTGGCGAGCTGCTTACGCGGAGCCTTTCCTCCGGTAGATTTACGTGCGGTTTGCTTGGTACGTGCCATTGTGATATTTCAAATGAATGATAATAGTGACAAACCACGGCGACTCTTTATATACCCAGTCAGTTCCTCTTTCGCAAATTGCGCCGTTATTGCTGATTGGTTACTGAAGCGCGATATCCGATTGGTCAATGAAGCCGGGTCTCTAATTGGTCCAAACGACACCAGCACAGTTTTAGCGGCAAAGACCAATGCATTCATGAAATTGGCTTTTGGTACACTGGGGAACGAGATTCAGAAAAACAAGAACAAAATTATACATCACATTTTCTATAAAACTGAAAATTCGATGAATAATTGCTCTCTATTTTTATTACGTGTGTGTGTGTTTGTAAAATACTTTCTATATAGGAACAATTAATTGTATGTAAATGTATTTGTAATTTGTGTATGCATTAATATTAAAACTGAACTAGGCGGACACCAAAGCTACACTATAAAATCACAAACTAAATAGAAATTACCTAGACCATGGATGACTTTTAATACGGTTTTACCACTTTTAAGTTACATGATATCCGGGCACTAAATTTAAGACCTTTTTATGATATGCACGATCCTTTATATTACATTGTTATATAATCGGCATGCTAAATGTTTAGCTCTTAAAATCTTAATTAAATTATTGATATACAACAAATAAATAAACAGGCACATATTATCTCTTTTTGGAAATGTTGGTGGCCCTTAAAAGGGCCGTTTTTTGTTTGAATGGAGCAAAATGCAACAATCTAACCGCCGAATCCGTACAGTGTACGTCCCTGGCGTTTCAAAGCGTAGACTACGTCCATGGCTGTGACGGTCTTCCTCTTTGCGTGCTCGCAGTAAGTGACAGCATCACGGATGACGTTCTCAAGGAACACCTTCAGGACTCCACGGGTCTCTTCGTAGATCAGACCAGAAATACGTTTGACACCACCACGGCGAGCCAGACGACGGATAGCTGGCTTGGTAATACCCTGGATGTTATCACGCAAAACTTTGCGATGACGCTTGGCGCCTCCCTTTCCTAGTCCCTTTCCTCCTTTACCACGTCCAGACATAATGGCCCGAATTCACAAAGGTGGCTTAACTTAAACCTGGCTTAACTTAAGCCTGGCTTAGTTAAACCACC